>MU377012.1:135663-205801 GCA_022495195.1 Xylaria digitata
GCCCCCCCCCCCCCCCCCCCCCCCCCCCCCCTCCCCCCCCCCCCCCCCCCCCCCCCCCGCCCCCCCCCCCCCCCCCCCCCCCCCGCTCATGCATACTTCAACATGCGCTTGATCTGAGACACGTGCTAGCTCTTCTATATGGCTTTTGTCGTCAAGAAAAACTAGAAATGGATTTCTAGTGTCCAGGTCATTGTAGAGAGATAAAAAGGGGCATAGATAGTACCAATACCCCAATCTCTCCACGGGCCGCGATAAGAATTTCCAACTCGAGTTGACAAAGAAAGTCGTCTTACTCATAACAAGTTCCTGAAGCGTCCAAGCCCTTGTCGACCACTGGGGCTTGTATTCATGAATCTTTTCGTATGCCGAAATGTTAGGTCTTGGTGTGACCTCAGCCAAGTCGAACTCATCCCAGTCTTCCAGCCATTTTCGGATGTTGGGGCTGAACAATTTCCAGTCGTTGAACCATTCCTGGGCAAAGTCCTTGGGACTATCGAGATGAATCAAGCAAAACTCAGCATTCTTGTACCAATCGCCCATGGCAGATATGCTCCTGACGTATTCACCGTCGTCATCTTTGTCGATGCAACAAGTATCAATCCACACGTATCGCTTCTGTGTCTTGGGAAAGCAATTACGTTCGAAGACTTCCTTGCAACGCTCGATCGATTGCTCAATCTTGATCATTGACCTGCACAGCGTCACACAGTTGACAAGCTTATCCAACGCATTTCGAATGTGACCGTATTGGTTGAAAAAATCAATGTTTTTAGCTTGGCTGACTTTTGCGGCTTTGCGTTCTTCAAGGGCGTTTACGGCCTTCTCTACTGCAATGTTCGAATGTTTTAGACCGGAGTCATTGGTATCGTCGCCAACAACGACGGTCTTTATGCGGTCTTCGTCAAGGCCAATATCCCCAAGCAAGTCGGTAAGGACGCCTGCTTCCATCTTTTGATACTGACATGCAGCTACGGCATCAGCAACGGCTTTTTTTGCCTTGTCTTCTCCCTCCTGACCGTTAAGCCCGCTTTCCGCTTCGCGCACGTCTTTAAGACGTCGAAGGAGCTCCTCAACGATCGTGCCATCATTGATCCCTTCAAGTTTAGATAGGGCGTCAGAATCATGCACCAACTTCTTTACTTCGTTTTCTTGTTCGACGAGTTCGGACCAGCAACGCCTCTTTGTAGTATCGACATCACTCAATCGCGTAACATCGACGACTGTCCCTTCCTCAACCGTCTTCTTGAAAGCTGTAGACTTTGCGGCAGCAAAGTGCTTAAAAGTGACTTCCGGAAACTTCCAGCTATGTGAAAGAATGCAGTATTGCCCCAATGTGCCGATTTCCGGTCGTGTAACAAGCTCTTTAGTGTCAAGATCAATCATGCGGTAAGGATAGCGGTTTTGTAAGCCGCCAGGATCGGCAATGGCCGACGAATGTGAAGGTGCCAGTAGATCAACACTGTCAAATTCAGTAGAAGCAGCGACCGCTGATTCTTCATCTTCCGAGTCGCTCTCAAAGGTGGGCTTAAAGTCAGGCACAAATAAGGAGTTCAGTATCGTCCGAATCTTTTCAGGGTTTTGGCTAATGGCAACCTCAAATGCCGCCTTCGACTTGGTCATCACATTGTCTTTCCTTGCCTTGACGTATTCCATGGTTGCGCTTTTACGAAAATAGTGAGACGATTTATTTGTTGCAGCTCGGGGAACCAGATAATTGGATGTAAAGAGGTGAACAAAGAGGCTTAGTTATCCCGTAGAGAACATCCAGTCAATGCCTTACGGCTTCGTAGAATCTTCACGTCTCAACTACCTACACTAGCTATGAGGGGCAAAGCAGACAACGCACGTAGACACTAGCTAACGTGATAAATGGCACCGTCGTAGCCAATCGTGGGCCACTAGGCTAGCTACAGCAAGGATCTATGTACAGAAGATGCTCATTGAGCTTGTCTCATTGCTAGTATGTGTTCCGCAAGATATCCCTATCTAATGTTGGATTCCTCTGGAGTGATCAACCCGAATACGAATTACTGTGCGATATTTGATGTTTCAGGCAGGCGACGGCGGGATGCATGATAGAAGGCTATCCATTGGATGTCCGTCATGGGTGTGCTGGCGCAAACATGCATATAAATGCTCAAAATGGACATTCAGCTCTAAACTGTGCAGGCTGGACCCTTGTAAGTCCTGCAGATAGTCACTCATAGCATGCCGGACACCACTTTGAATCTTTACTGATCACCTCCACCAATTAATTCATGTGAATGTTTGAAGAGGTGATCTACGACAAAGCATAAGCAGAAACCTTTTATTGTTGTAATCTTATCATGGGCGCCTCTTCCAGCCCAGACAAGTCAAGCCGGAAAGCGTATCGCAAATAATCAGGAAGAATTATGGCATCATACCATCGCGTTCTAAGGGTCTTTGATAGATCTGTACAAGATAAGTCGTTGGAGTGCGATTAGTAAGTGTTTAGCCTAAGCTGCCCGTATTTTCAGTCTCACCCCCATCATATTTAGCACATTTGTTATTGCTTCTGGGCACTAAGGCATAGGCAGTGACATTCATCCGTGGGAGATATTGATTAATGGCGAACGGTGGGAGGGTAAAATTCGTCTGATCGGTTTCGTCGACGTCTTCTTCCTCATGTGCTATTCGGCAGAAGCTCGGTTCGAGAAGGGAATCATTGTGTATAGTGAGTTCATATTTTGTTTTAGTATTTAGTTTTCTTCCTCCGACCTCTATATTACGTGTGGTATCCATCTATTGGATGAATGACATGCTGAGTACAGTTTCCTAGAGAACGACGATGCCATCCGAGATACTCTAGACAGAGCGAGGGTTGATCCGAATAAAATTGGTCTGAAGGTTGTGAACAAGAATGAGAGGGAGAACGACCCGAACGGTAAATTTTCAGATCTCTTTCAGTCGCTGATCTTATTAATGTGACGATTACCTAGTGCCTAAGAGATACTTCAGTTTTGCCAGTGACATGATAAACTATAGCATCGAAAGTCTCGGGCATGATGCTGGGCTAGGATCAAAGTATCCGAAGTCATCTCTTATTAACTATAAGATCACGATGCTCAAGAGCAAGAACCCCGCAATGAAGAGTGAGTGAGCCTCCATGATATGCGTTCTCGATTGTACATTACCCATCGCCACGAACCCAGTAATTGTGAAGCTCACGTATCGCCACAGAGCGCATCCGGCGCGGTATCACCCAGCACTCGCTTCTGGACCTCGTGTATGACGCGTTTCGCCTTGGGGTTGTATCACACGCTGAGATGATATCCCAACTCCTTGGTACTTTGTATACCGGAAATACAATGGACGACACTATGCGCAAGTACGTTGAAATATTAGCAACATCGAGCCAGCCAGGTGGCGTTGCATTATCAAACGAGGGAGCGTAGCGAGTTGTAACCTAAGCGCGTTTTTAAGTACCAGATATCGCAGTAGCTAGAAAGGATTAAAAATTGTGGCGATCTTATGACTTTGAACCTTGTGTATGCCTATGAACTTGCCTAAAATGATATTGGAAATTGGTCTTTACTTATTAAAAGAGATTATTAAAAGAAAATACCGGAAGATCGTCGGATCAGGCAGAGGTCATCTTTGACAACGTATTTGATTGTCTGAATCGTTGTGACTGACGACTGTCTGGTTTTTTGGTATGTGCTCACTAATGGCTTCATGAGTAGTGGTGGTTTTCCACCACAACGGAATCCTTACGCTTCGATGCAAGACATAGTTTACTTTATAAATTCTTTCTCAGCGACGTAGCACCGCAATGCCCCACTGGTCTAATCGGTGCTCTATAATGAATAAAAAAGTAGCAGTATATGTAGGTTTGCAATAAGTACTTCATGCGGACGGTAGTGACGAGCACTCTTCATCAATTTTTAGCAAAACTCGAGACAGTTGACTTAATGACGATTTTGGCAGTGGATTTCATCGTCGCTGCATACCCTTTGATGCAAACAAGTGAAATATCGGTTGGGACTATTAAGTCCTTGATGAAGATGACAGCATCTGTGAGAGCCGTAGCTGCACCCGACACCGCTAGAGGGAGACATAACATGGATGGCGTCGCTATCAGTATGATGAGCGGGGACGGCTTCTATTCGGATAAGCCTGGGGTAGAAGAAGTAACTCGAAATGCGCCTCCTTTCTTTATTGAATATGGCCTTCAAGATTACGCGGGAAGCCTCGACTAATAGTATACGACTTAGGGCCACGCAGAACGCGACGGGCAAGCAAGCAAGCGACTATAAGTAGTGTTGACACTTGTTTCAACCGTAGCTGTCTTAGCCGTTGTGGTCCCGAATTCGGCAAAAAAGATTTGACCGCATTAGATACTGAAGATCTAGAATAGTGTCAGGAATACTTTGATGCGATATTACTGGGCTCTGGACCGTAGTCAAGATATCGCGTTATTTGAAACTAAGTCTTATAGGATGTGAAGATTAACAAAGCGATGGGTATCAATTGCAATCATTATCGTTAGTGTAACCTGGGACAATGGCCATGAGACAACCCTTGTAGTCATTGTGGCCGAGCTCTATGGAGCGTCACGACTCGCATTCCTTTTTTTAATACTGTAGTACCGAATCCTGGAGCAATGACCAAAAATGCAATGAAAAGCCCGAGCCAGCCAGTAATGCTCAAATGAGCCGAAATCGTTACCCATACAGATGTCATGGGGTACACTGTATGTAGGTACCCGGTCAGGTAATACTCGAGATTATACGACAATGGGAAGATGTCGCGCTCGTCTTTGCGACTCCCCTGGGTATAGGATCTCTAATCTGATTCGGCCTCATCCTCGTCACTGGTAGCCTCGATATTCATTTTCTTCTCCCGCTTCTGCGCCTTGGACGTGGACTTGGAAACTGGCTTGGGAGCTGGGGCAGTGGGGGCTTTCGCGAAGATGTCGGGTACTTCGTGTCCTTTCGACTCGAGCTCGGTATTGATGTCAGGAATGGCTGTGAGAAGGGCATTGTATTGCTCGAGAGTTAGCATGATACCCTGGAAATTGAAGATGGGTTAGCGTCAATTGGAACAGGCTCGGGGGCTTCCTCTACCGCCTTCGAGATGGAGATGGAGAAGGTGGGTAATGGATGACACGAACTTTCTTTCCTGGCTTAAGCTCTCCGCTAGCATCCGAGTAATATTCCCGGACGTTGATGTAATTCTTGCCCTTGAAGTTTTGAATCACGACTCTTCGAGTGGCGCCGAGCTATCATGGATCAATGAGTAACTGCAGGAAATCACCAAGGCGAAGGAAGGGAAGGGATGTCAGATACATACAGGCCAGAACGAGTTACCCTCATCGTCTTTGCCGGGGTTGGCCTCAGCGGTGGTCTTGGTCTTGGTCTTCTTGCTTGGTTGAGCAACCTCGTTGTCACTGACGGCGGCGTCCTCATCAACATGACGCTTCTTGGAAAGTCGACCCATTCTGGTGTAACGTGCGTAACGTGCGTAACGTAGGCGGATGGTGAATTGGAGAATGGATTATGCAGGACGGGGGATGGGATGGATTAATGGTTGGATTGTGGGAAGATCAAGGGCACTGCCGGCCTACACTAAGAGAAGTTGTGTTTTCTTGAAGAATTCTCGTGTTGGTCTTGTCCTTTAACATTCCCAAGAATGTGGGGTTGACGCGTTCAAGCTGACATTTTGATGATTTCTGAGAAGAGGATTCAAGCAAAGACGCGACTTCCGGCTCTGACCAAGTTGAAAGTAGACATCTATCCAAGTGGGACAGGCCGAGTAGTACATGACGCCCTAGCATCTCCTGGGTACCGCGTATCATTTACACTACTGTAGGCAGGTACCTCCTACCTGGGTGGGTAGTACCTTGTGCATGTACATAGGCATATTAATATGCTGGGAATGTACTTTACACGCTAGTACCTAGGAAGTACAGAGTAGGTAATTCCATACCCGGTAGTGTATGCGTGTACCCACCGTAGCTAAGTACTTACCTAGTGTAGTGACAAGGGCCAAGTCCAGAATCTGCAGACACATTGAACCTTACCACCAAGCTCACTCCACTTACGCAGGTATCTAAGTACACACTTACCACCTAGATACCTATTCGGTTAGTCAATTAAGGGGGATAGGGATATTACCAACCCATGCCCATGTGCCTTGCACTAGGCACCTACTAGTAGCCATGTACACTAGGTAGCCATGTACACTACTACACTAGGTTTGCATCTGGTAGATTCTTGATTCTTGATATGCTAGACTACCACCTGCATCAATCATCTTACACTACATAGTAGATTCTTAGATTCATCAATTTCACAAGAGGCGCCGTTGTTTCAATTGTCTTCAGGGTTCTTACTTTCCTCTCCGCTTTCCAACACTTTACATTCGTTTATACACAGTTCACAAGTTACCGAGATCAAGCCAGTGAAGCCGATTCCGTCCCCATCGCAAGTCTACGTTTTCATCTACATGTCTTCGTAATTGGCCTGCAACTCAAAATTGCCTTATATCCAATTTTAATGTCCTGTCTAGCTTGCGATCCTCTACCACGCCTTGTTATGTCGCGGCGTTGATGTCTATCTACGTCTTCCCGTCTTTCCTAAACGCCTCCATTTCTAGAATATCGACTTGCAACCTCCAATGACCGACGTCAAGCATCGCCCCTCAGGCGACCCGCACCCCGAGTCCTGGAGCTCTCCCTCCACCGATACGTATCCTACAACCCCGAGTCCCGACCGCGCGCTCACGGACCCTCTGGACTTACCCGCAGAACGAGCCAAAGACTCGACTAAGCCTTCTACTACGCAAAGTGATGACATCACGACCAAAGTATTCCAGGTCCTCTCGACGGCCACGCCTGGTATGCTCGGCGCCATTGCTGCGGCGCTTACTGCCGTGACCTACTTTATCCTCGGTCGGGTGGGGCTGCTACTGATTGGGGCCTTTGCTGGTATAACGTCGTTCATCGCATGGGAGGCGCGGCACCCCGAAGTGGCGCGGGCTGTTCGAGGAGAAAAGGGGGTCGCCTTGTTAGACCGCCTCTTCGAAAACGGGTACGGCGATTTGGGGTTGAAGCTTAAACAGGATGAAGAGAGGGATTCAATAGCAATTGCTCAAAGCCTTGACGATTTCCAGCCTGAAACACGAGATGCCTTATATGAGTTAGTAGACGCGGTTATTCGGGACTATGTTGACTGGTGGTACGGCCCAATTGTTCCCTCGGATAAGTCTTTCCCAGTCGCGTGCCGCAGAGTCTTCACGCAGTTCATCTTGAGCTTTTCGAACAGGCTGAGACGCAAGCGACCGGCCGATGCCTTTGTTGACTTTGTCACTCACTCCTGCTCCATCATCATTGTCTTTTTCTCTGAGATGGCGGCTGCGTATGCCGAGCTTCCGGCAGATACCCACATGACTGCTGCCGACGCCATCTACAATTACTTAGCCACTCATACTGATGCACCACTGTCGAATCTCCTCAATCAGCGACAACAAGGAGCAAAATTCAAGATGGTTGCGGAGGATCTACTCGGCTTCTTGGAAAAATCGAGTTATGATTGTGATCCTGCCAGAGCTTTCCTAAGGGAGATCTTATCGACCATTATTCTTGAAGGCACTTTGCAGACCTGCTCCAAAGCAGAATGGATCAATAGTTGGATTGTCTATCTGCTGGAGTCAGGAGAAACCGACCTTTCTCAAGCTATTGATGAGGCTATACAGGACCAGAAAGCATTTGGTGACGTAGACGGGAACGTGGGTAACATTGGTTTATCAAGAGGTAATCGCAACTCATATGAACTAGACAGGCAACGTAGGAAGGACATGGTTCATAAAAAGAAATTATCAAAGGCGGATGAAGAGATGGAAAAAGCCACAGAAGAAATGAGAAGGCTCAATGAAATGATTGCAGGAGCCGACGGCACAAAACCTGCATTGCAACTAACTACCAGTGAGGATTCTGATCTCAAAAATACCTCTAAAGAGAACAACCTGGCAGAGACACCGGTCCCTTTAGTCAGGGGCTCCGAGTCTGCGTCCAAGTCATTGCAAACAGGCAATACTGCCCCTGCTCGACACGCCTCTAATTCTCCAATTTCCCCCAAGTCACCCACCCGCCTTTCGAATCGATCTGCGCCGTCGACTGATAATCAGGAACCAGTTCCTGCTCAGCGGTTTACGAGTTTTGATCAACTGGTCCCGCCAGCTAAGGATGAAGAAGGTGAAGATGGCAAGCCTTCTGGCCCACCCCCTCTTACGATACACAACGCTTCTGTCACTATTCATGATGACACATCCACCGACAATGGTCGGCTACGGAATAAGCCAACTTGGGAATACCTTTTGCAAGTTGAACCATCTTCTTCGCACCATTCCGGTTGGATGGTCATGAAAACGTATGCGCAATTTGAGGGTCTTCACGAAAGTCTGCGACGGATAGCGAACATTTCAGGCGCGATGGCATTTTTAGAGGCACATTCATCATTGCCAAGCTGGAAACTGCATACTAGACCATCACTACGAGGCGAATTAGAGAGATATATGCGGAATGCCTGTGGCGAAAAGTCTTTGGCTGAGTCGGAGGCTATGAAACGCTTCCTTGATAAGGGGCAAGATCCCAACATGGGTATCAGTCGTGGCTTTTCTTTCGAGTCTATGGGTAAGGGAATGCTGGACGTTATCCAAAACGCACCAAAGGGAGCCCTAGATGGCGGTAAAGTGGTGATGGGTGGGGTGACTGGGGTTTTTGGCAACATAGGGCTGGGCCCGAAGAGGTCCATGAATGCCTCTTTAACACAAATTCAAACGACGCAGGGGAGTAGTTCACGAAGCTCAAGTAGTACGCGACCGGTTTCGTTACCTGCCCTTCCAAGATCGGAGACCGCCCCAGTGATTAATGGGTCAAAAATATCTAGGGATAGCCTAGACAGCCAGAGATCATCTATAGTATCTGTACAACCCGGCAAAATCCCCCCTATGGATCGACGTCGCAGTTCGCAAGCCGACTTGGATCCTGATAGTACTCTACACCCGGCTAGCGCCGATAGATGGGAACGAAAATCATCTGTGAGCGCAGCCAGCAGCCGTGTACACAGCCGGGCTTCTAGCATCGCTGCAGCACGCTCACCTTTACGATCACCCTCGGAAGTCAGTCTCAGTAATTTGAAACTACCACCTCCGCCTAACGAGATTACTGATGATTACGGTTCGCCAACAAGTACGCGACTTAGTATGGATGGCTATCCGAGATTCAGTAACTCCTTTAACTCTCCAATCCGTACGTCCCTAGATCAACAAGGGAGGCCATCGCAAATGAACGGTACTGCTAAGCGACTTAAAAAATTCCTGCCATTATCAGAGCAGGAAACGCGGGTTGCCATCGAGCTTATGTTCGCCGTCATAAATGAGCTTTATACGTTATCTTCGGCATGGAATATCAGGAGAACACTGCTCACGGCTGCAAAGTCTTTCCTACTACGGCCCGGTAACCCGTCTCTACTTTCTATTCGATCTCTGATTCAGGACTCACTACTTGATGCCAACACGTCGGATGACGGTCTTGCCGCCCATCTACGCAAGCTTCGAGAAAACTCACTACCCACAGAAGAGGAGCGCAAGGCGTGGCCAGCCGAGCTCACTGCTACAGAAAAAGAAGAACTTCGAGAAAAGGCGCGAAAGCTGTTCATTCAGAGCAGCGTTCCCACTGCACTTATGGGCATTATGGGCCAGTCAGCCACTAACGAAGCGCTGGGTCGTGTTTTCGACTGCTTGCAGATTGAAGAAGTCGCTCGGGGCTTATTCTTCGGTCTAATTTTACAGGCAGTGCGAGTGGTGACACATTGAGTCCTATTTTGGGTGATACGGCGATTACGAGGCCATTATCACGAATAGTTATCACGATTTTGATGTACACAAGAAGGACGACGGGCAAAGCTACGCGGATTTGTCCCCGCGTGGGAATTCAAGTAAGATATGTAATAGACTAATGTCGATCACGATTAAATAAGTCAAGTCGGAAATCGGCAAACTTTTCGGTGGTATTTCCAAGAAATATCAAATTCACACATTTGGCTGGTCATTCAATGTAAGTTCATCTCTACTATTGTCTTGGTCACGCGTAATTTGAAGCCGAGGTAGGATACATGAATACGTAAAATAATAGATATCTATACGGACTTCCGCCTCCGAAAGATAAGTGGACTTTTGCTCCTTGATCGGCCTGTGGTCGGCCTGTGGTCGGCCCCAGACATTAGGAAATTACGCGCGTGTCGACTGCGGGGCGGCTAGAGTATGGCGGGGTTCCATGGCCCAGCATTGGTAAGCTTGGATGAACTCGCAATGAAGCTCTACTGTCTCCGACGGTGGCCTGGCTCCGCCGATAGTACGTTGTTGCTAGTGAAAAGTCACAAGTAGGCACAGTGGTGTTTGAGCTTGTAATTGTCTCACTTATTTAAAAATCCGTCATCACTCTCCCCTACTTGCTCTCTAGTATTTAACCTCATCAAACTCATCAAAGAACCACTCGTATCTAGACTTCCCGCCCTTTCAACCAACTCACTTGTCTCTTCTTTTTTTACCCTCCACTAAATTAGCTAGCGGGGCCGTTATAATGAGCTCTACAGACCGACGACAACAGCGTGGAATCCGCATCGCAATAGATCGCGGCGGCACCTTCACTGACTGTGTGGGCACGCTGAACGGCGAGGATGTCGTAATCAAGCTGCTGTCAGAAGATCCCGCAAATTACGACGATGCACCGCTTGAGGGGATACGGCGCATCATGAGTCACTTTCAGAAGCGGGATATCCCGCGTGGTGAGGCATTAGACACCTCCGAAATTGACAGTATACGGATGGGGACCACAGTCGCAACAAACGCACTGCTCGAGCGGAAAGGAGAGGAGATCGCGCTAGTGGTGACTAGGGGATTCCGAGACTGTCTTACTATCGGCAACCAGAGCCGACCGAAGATATTTGATCTCGCTATCAAGAAGCCCGATGTTCTATATAAAGAGGTTATCGAGATAGACGAGAGAATAACACTCGAGGACTACGCAGAAGACCCAGAGAGGAATGTCACCAGGGCCGAGGCGAAGGCCGGTACCCAAGAGGCCGTCGAGGCAGATCTGGTTATGGGTATGTCGGGTGAAGCCGTCCGAGTCCTTCAACGGCCGACGGAGGATAAGATCAAGGACCAGCTACAGAGCATTTACGACAGAGGTATTAGGAGCATAGCCGTGTGTCTCATGCACGGTTATACTTTCCCTGACCACGAAGCCCTGATCGGTAAAATCGCAAGAGATGTTGGGTTCGAGCACATCTCGCTGAGCCATGAGCTCATGCCCATGATTAAACTGGTTTCTCGCGCGACGAGTGTGTGTGCTGATGCATATCTGACCCCCGCCATCAAGAAGTATATTTCTGGCTTCCAGAAGGGCTTCGCCGGTGGACTGGGTACGTGGGGCGTCCTGAAAGAAGAAGGGGACAAAGGCGCAAGATGCGAGTTCATGCAGAGTGACGGTGGATTGGTCGATGTGGAAAAGTTCACTGGTTTGAAGGCTATTCTGTCGGGTCCGGCCGGTGGAGTAGTGGGTTACGCGATCACGAGTTATGACGAAGAGACCAAGGTTCCTGTTATTGGTTTCGACATGGGTGGTACCAGTACGGATGTATCTCGGTACGGCGAAGGGCGATACGAGCATGTTTTCGAGACAACGACAGCTGGCGTCACCATTCAGTCCCCTCAGCTCGATATTAATACCGTCGCCGCTGGAGGCGGAAGCCGGCTCTTCTTCAAGAACGGACTCTTTGTTGTCGGACCCGAATCTGTCGGTGCTCACCCTGGACCAGCATGCTACCGGAAAGGCGGTCCCGCCGCAGTAACCGATGCTAACTTGTTCCTTGGTCGTCTCCTGCCTGAATTCTTCCCTAAAATTTTTGGCAAGGATGAGAATGAAGGCCTAGATTACGAGGCCAGTAAACAGGTCATCCAGGAACTTACCGACCAGATTAATCAGGAGACGGGGAAGAACCTGAGCCTGGATGAGGTGGCTTACGGATTTTTAACCATCGCGAACGAGGCCATGACTAGGCCGATTAGGTCTATCACGGAAGCCAAGGGGCACGACTCTTCGAAGCATCGTCTCGCCACATTCGGTGGAGCGGGTGGTCAGCACGCTGTGGCTATTGCTAATGCTTTAGGCATCAAGCAAATTCTGATACACAGATATTCCTCTGTTCTGTCGGCATACGGTATGGCTTTAGCAGATGTCGTGGATGAAAGACAAGAACCTGAATCGAAAGTGTGGCAAGACGAGGGCGAAATCGTGAACGAGCTCAAGGTGAAGATGGAAAAGCTCAAGGACAGATCCCGACAGGCCCTTCGAGACCAAGGGTTCCAAGATGAAGGGATTGTGTTCGAGGAGTATCTCAACATGCGCTACCGCGGAACAGAATCTGCTCTTATGATTGTCAAGCCGAGCGAGGAACAGGCGCAAGCATCGTTCAATGGTGACGACTGGGCGTTTGGCAAGGCCTTTGTGAAACACCACCGATATGAATTTGGCTTCACTCTCGATGAGCGTGACATCATTGTCGATGATGTCCGTGTTCGGGGAATAGGCAAGAGCTTCCGCTACCAAGACAAGACAGTCGACCAGCAACTCAGTGAGGTCAAACGCCAGTCTGTCGGGGACGAGAAAGCATATGGAAAATCCCAGGTATACTTCGAAGGGGGCCGCCGGCAGACTCCTATCTACAAGTTGGTTGATCTGGCGGTCGGGGACGAGATCAATGGCCCGGCTGTTCTTGCCGACGGGACACAAACGATTGTCGTTACGCCTAATACCAAAGCGTTGATTCTGCAGACACATGTCATCATCGACTTCACGAGTGAGGGTGGCAAAGACGAGTATGTTTTCTATAATACTTCTATACCCGCGAGAAGCTAACGAACATATTATTAGGCCTGAAAAGAAAGAGTCTAGTGAGAGAGAGGTCGATCCTATAATGCTTAGTATCTTCGGCCACCGTTTCATGGCCATTGCCGAACAGATGGGTAGGGCCCTCCAAAAGACGAGTGTCAGCACCAACGTGAAGGAACGTCTCGATTTTTCTTGCGCCATCTTTGACGCTACTGGAGGCCTGGTCGCGAATGCGCCGCATTTACCCGTTCATCTTGGATCTATGTCGACATGTGTGAGAACGCAGGCAAAGATCTGGGAGGGTAAATTGAAAAAGGGAGATGTTATCATCTCAAACCATCCCTCTTACGGCGGAACGCATCTACCGGATATTACCCTCCTCATGCCTGCTTTTGACGAGAAGGGAGAAAGGATTCTATTCTACGCTGCTTCACGGGCACACCATGCGGATATCGGTGGCATTACGGCTGGTAGCATGCCCCCTCACTCGCGCGAGCTCTTCCAAGAAGGTGCGGCGATCAAGAGTGAGAAGATTGTGAGCGAGGGAAAATTCAATGAAAAGAGAATTACAGAGTTACTGTACAAGGAACCGGCCCAATACCCCGGGTGCAGTGGTACCCGATGCCTGGCGGACAACATCAACGATCTCAGGGCACAAGTGTCGGCGAACCAAAAGGGTATTTCGCTCATTGAAAATCTCATCGAAGAGTATGGGGAAGAGACGGTCCAGTTCTACATGGTGAACATCCAGAACAACGCCGAACAATGCGTTAGAAGTCTTCTGAAAGAGATGTACAAGAAGTTTGAAGGCAAAGACCTCTCAGCGGTGGACTACATGGACGAGGGTACGCCGATTCGCCTACGTGTGACGATTGACCCAGAGAAAGGTGAGGCCGTCTTTGATTTCGAGGGCACTGGGCCGCAGGTCTATGGAAACGTCAACGCACCGGAAGCTATAACATATAGTGCCATCATCTACTCTCTGCGGTGCCTGATATCGGAGGACATCCCGCTGAACCAGGGATGCCTCAAGCCCATCCACGTCAAGATTCCGCCCAAGTCGCTTCTGTCACCCTCGGCGGGCGCCGCGGTCGTCGGCGGTAACGTGATGACGAGCCAGCGCGTCACTGACGTCATCTTCAAGGCATTCGAAGCCTGTGCGGCCAGCCAAGGCGACTGCAACAACCTGACTTTCGGGTTCGGCGGCAACCTGTCCGGCGAGAAAGAGGTGAAAGGCTTTGGATATTACGAGACGATTGCAGGCGGTTCCGGCGCCGGGCCTACATGGGAGGGCACGAGTGGCGTGCATACGCACATGACCAATACGCGGATTACGGACTCGGAGGTCTTTGAACGCCGGTACCCTGTGCTCCTACGCGAGTTCTCGATCCGTAAGGGTTCGGGCGGCGAGGGCCGGCACCGGGGCGGTGATGGCGTGGTGCGCGACATCGAATTCCGCATCCCAGTGCAAGTATCGATCCTCAGCGAGCGGCGCGTGTACCGGCCGTACGGACTCGCGGGCGGTGGAGACGCCCAGTGCGGGTTGAATATTTGGGTCCGACGGGTGGCGAAGTCCAACCCGGAGAAAGACCTCGCGGCCCAGGGCCAACACGTTACGACGGATGGCGAGCAGGATGGTACGGAATACGAAGAGCGCAGGATGAACCTTGGCGCCAAGAACACGGCGGCTATGAAGCCCGGCGATAGAATCATCATTAACACGCCGGGTGGAGGCGGATGGGGCCCTGTCGGCGGCGAGAAAGCGCTCGCGAAAGACGTCGATCATACCAAGGCCTGGCGGGGCGGAAGCCATGTTGCGAGGGAGGAGATGGCACTGCAGGCTTGAGCTTGAGTGGTGATATGTTATGTTTAGATACTTGGGTAGCTCAACTAGGGAGGCGTGCTCGTTGCTTGTTCTTGTAGGATTTAGATGGATGCTGCCTTTAAGATTCGCAGGTACAATTTTGTGGTCGGCTTGTATACACGCTACTATTGTTTGCTATACTTCATTTTAGTCTTCGGGTGTCTACCAGAGCTCTGCTACGGTCTATAAGAACTATGGTAATAGTTGATGCGATGCCTTCTGTTTACTCCTCGACACTAACGCTAGATACAGCCAACTCCCTCCGTTCGCTCTTGTTGCTGGCGGCAGCCAAGTCCCTTTAATTTACGTTGGTCTTGATTCCCACCAGCCCACCTTCCACTCTTCTCACTGCCTATCCTCTTACCTTCTTACCCTCTTACCTTTCTTAGAGCATCGTCAGTGTGTTATATGTTCATGTTGGGTACATAAACACACAAACATAGATATAGCATCATACAGCCTATACATGGATGGATGTTGGTGATCTCAGTCATACTATATTTGAATCCTTTTAACTTAAATGCATATCTCGGATAATATGTCAGGGCCGCACCGGCCCTTTCTGCCAGCTGCCACCACCTTTAATGACTCACTAGGTACATATGTACCTAGGTACCTAATTATTACCCCTCCTACCTTATGTGGCATGTAGAAAAGACCACAGTGAAATTTCCACTACCCCTCCTACAATTGCAGGTGGGGGCATTTGATCTTTCGACGCCATCAAGCTCGTTCCCAAATTTCACCGTCTATCTCCTGATTCAATTTCGGATATTTGTAGTTGTCGATAAAGAAGGGGTAGGCCGCCTCCAAGATGCTCGACATCACCGACTTCATTGCCTCTCGTGGCGGCGACCCGGAGAAGATTCGACAAAGCCAAGCCAAGCGCAATGCCCCTACTGAAATAGTTGACGAAATTATCGAGCTTTGGGAAGTTCACAGGACAACACTCTACGCTGCCACCCAGATAGGTGCCGAGATCAAGACAGTCCAGAGCAATATCACGGCAAGGAAGAAGAAGGGCGAGGCCATTGATGACCTGCTGGTGCAGAAAGACGAGATAACCCAACGACGTACCGCGCAAGAGAAGGCCGCCGCCGATCTCCAGTTGAAGTTAGACGCCAAGCTCAAGACAGTCGGCAACTATGTTCACGACTCGGTCCCTGTCAGCACGACCGAAGACGATAACGCTGTGCTTCGCACATGGAACCCGGAAACTCCCAAATCGACCGAGAACCTGCTTAGCCACCATCAAGTCCTCGCCCGTCTAGGGGGTTACGACCCTGAACGCGGTACCAAAATAGCCGGCCACCGAGGCTACTGTCTGACTGGCTGGGGCTTGTTCCTCAACCAAGCCCTCATCAACTTCGGCTTGGAGTTCTTGTTCAACAAGGGCTATTCTCCAAACCAGCCTCCTTTTTTCATGGACGGAGCTTATATGGGCAAGACCGCTCAGCTTTCCCAATTCGACGAGGAGCTATACAAGATCACCGAAGCCGATGGCGATCCGAAGTACCTAATCGCGACTAGCGAACAGCCACTTTCTGCCCTCCACTCCGATGAGTGGCTCCAGTCTACCGATTTGCCTATCAAGTACGCCGGATACAGCACCTGTTTCCGAAAGGAGGCTGGAAAGCACGGTCATGACACGTGGGGTCTATTCAGAATACACCAGTTTGAGAAGATTGAGCAATTTGTTATCTGCAACCCCGAGGACAGCTGGAAGCATTACGAGGAGATGATCCAGACCTCAGAGGAGTTTTACAAGGCTCTCCAAATCCCATATCGCGTCGTTTCCATCGTATCATCAGCTTTGAATAACGCAGCATCCGCCAAGTATGATCTCGAGGCCATGTTTCCCTTCCAGAAAGAATACAAGGAGTTGGTCTCCTGCTCCAATTGCCTCGACTACCAGACACGCGAATTGGGTATCAGATTTGGGCCCAAGAGGCAAAAGGGCTTGCCTGACGCTGCGAAGAAGGTCTATGCACATGCTTTAAACGCGGTATGTCGTAACCCTCAAATACTCCTCCCTAAAAGCCTGTATAGCTAACAAGTAGCAGACGCTCTGCGCTACCGAGCGAACTCTTTGCTGCGTACTGGAAAACTACCAGACCCCCGAAGGACTTGCCGTTCCAGAGGTATTACGCAAATATATTCCCGGACAGCTCAGCTTTCTACCATATACCAAGGAGCTGGCTAAAGAGATCCCGATTAGAAAGAAGCCTTAAGTGTAAGAGGTGGGCACCTTTTAGATTGGGATTTCACTTGAAATGGTCGAGATGACAAGAGATTCCGCACTATGAATTGTAAGGTAATTCCAGAAGTTAGACCAAATTCTGATTCTATTTACTTGACTAGTGGGCTTCAAACATGTACACACCTACGCCCACAAACTTACCAGGGGCCTACTCATTCTAGCGGCCCATTTCGAGAATTTCTGCCATTTAGGTATAGTCGTATTACGTTTCAAGTACCTACTTTATTTACGACCTCATACTCGCCGACGGCCCTTAGTAGTAATGAGTAATCCTGGCAGACCGCCAGCGGTTTCGGCACAGGCTTCTATATTCACGCTCATACAATGAGGATGAACCATCACGGCAAACGTCGTGACTGTATCGCGTAACAGTCGTGTACAGACTACGAAATATATAGCAGGTAAAAAACTTGAAGATCTGCTTCCTGCAAATATATTTATTGGCGTGCGAATCCTAGGTCGGGGCACCCAGATCGCCCGGCGCGCTATATTAGATAGACTACACACCCACGTTCGTAACCCGGTTTCGATTGGGCGCTATCGGCATTCGCTTCGTTGGTATCCATGGAAGCGTTTTATTTATCGAATAACTATAGTGGTAGGAGAACTACCTATCCCATCTAGGGAACTCAATCTGCGTGTTGGCACTCCGGAACAGTCGGCCGTTTGGTCCGCTTAGCTGTTAGGTTGTCGCGCTCGTTTCAACGTAGGCATTTCCACCACTAATAAAGAGGCATGGCTATCTGAAATTTTCAGTTCAGAGGGGAGCTAGACGCTTGTCCATATAATCCGGTATGTGTTGATATGTGTTTCTTCTATTTATATCTTGTGCACGTGGCTGTCCTAGGGCAATACTGCTTAGAGGTTTCGATTTCGAGATGCCACGCTACAGCACATTCAATCCACGGTGCATAGTCTACAGTGTGAAGTATTTTCGTCACGGAGAACGACAACCCACTGCCCGTTGTACTTGCCTACTGATAGCACTAAACAGAGATCTCTTGAGTGGTCAATCTACCATTTCCCCCCCGCCACTCAGCCACCACTAGCCACTTTTCCACGCCACACTACTTACCTAAGTAAGTTAGCTAGGTACATTCGGAATAGCTACTAGTAGGTCCCCTGTCTGCTTCTACCCCTGTCTATCGAAGGATCATGAAGATCGGTGCCGGAAAAGTAATGAATAAGAAATCATAAACCATCCTTATCGGTGACACTCCTTGTGCTCCTGGTTGTGGCGTAGACATTTCGCTTGAATAGCCCGAGCGTTGGCGTCGGACCTCATGCGTGTCTTTAATCTCTTCGCGGCCTGGGCCTTCGGGGCCGGTGTTGTTGCACTCCGTACCACAACATCAACAGCTGGTGTCAAATCTTTGGTTCGACGTCGTCTGTCCCAACACGTCGAATCTTTCCAGTTTGAGATTGTAGAGGGTTTAGAAGCCGATGGGAATCAGGCCGATATTGAGACAGAGACCGAGCGCGTGAACGACAGCTATGTCGTTTCCAGTGCGAACGATGGCAAAGTCGTCGTGCAGGGAGACACGGCTGGTGCGCTGCTGGCTGGGTGAGTACACCCTTCGCTACACCCCTACACCGAAGCACATGTTATTAAGATGCTGTCCCTAGTCTTCATGCCTACCTATCGAGCGAATCCCATGTCGACATATGGTGGTTTATCGGTAGCCAACTAGATGAGGCACCACGGAAGCTCCCCGTTCTCTCTAGCCCGCTAACAGGCTCGAGTGTCGTACCTTACCGGTACTACCTGAACACCGGTGGGTGACAATCTTCATAGTACTAAAAAGGGCCAGATTCGACTAATACATTTCAAGTGACCACCTCTTACACTTCCGCCTTTTGGGGGTGGGAGGAGTGGGAGGAACACCTCGACTGGATGGCCCTGCGTGGTATCAATACCGCTCTGGCGTGGATTGGTTTCGAGAAGATATATATCGAGGTCTTCCGCGAAATGGGCTTCTCTGACTCTGATCTTGATGAGTTCATAAGTGGGCCAGCCTTCCTCGCCTGGAATCACTTCGGCAACATTCAAGGCTCTTGGGGCGGTTCGATACCCGAATCCTGGGTAGAGGATCGGTTCGCACTACAATTGAAGATCGTGGAACGAATGGTTGAGCTGGGGATCAAGCCAATTCTCCCTGCGTTCCCCGGATACACCCCTAGGTCTATCACTCAAATCTTTCCTTCAGCCAATGTGTCGAATGGTTCGAATTGGGAGAACTTCCCGACTGGGTATACCAACGACACATTTCTCGACCCCTTTGATCCCCTCTTTGAAGAGCTCCAGATTCAGTTCGTTTCCAAGCAAAAATCGTATTATGGAAACGTTACAAATTTTTGGACTCTAGACCAGTTTAATGAGAATAATCCTGCTTCGGGCGATCTGGGCTATCTTGAGAGCGTCAGCCAGAACACCTGGAAATCGCTCAAAGCAGCCGACCCGGAAGCAATTTGGGTCATGCAGGGCTGGCTATTCGCATCTAACTCTGCCTTCTGGACGAACGATCGCATCAAGGCGTTTCTGGGTGGCGTGACGGTCGATTCCGACATGCTAATCCTAGATTTGTTCTCGGAATCACAACCGCAGTGGCAGCGGACTGATTCATTTTATGGGAAGCCTTGGGTCTGGTGCCAGCTTCACGGGTACGGCGGTAATTACGGATTGGTGTGTCCGTCGTATTGCGCTAGCTTTTCGTTTGCTATGCTAACCGCTTATATAGTATGGGCAAGTTATGAACGTGACTGTGAATTCGATTGAGGCGCTTGACTCCAGTGACACGCTGGTTGGCTTCGGGCTTACACCAGAAGGCCTCGAAGGCAACGAGATTATGTATAATCTCCTTCTCGACCAAGCTTGGAGTGCGACTCCAATTGATACGCAGAAGTATTTTCGTGATTGGGTTACCACCCGCTACGGGGCAAGTGGCGTTGACGTTCCAAAAGGCGTGTACAAAGCTTGGGAAATGTTAAGGTCAACGGTCTTCAACAACACTAACCTCGTCGCAAATGCTGTTCCTAAGTCCATTTTCGAACTTGTGCCGAGCACATCAGGGCTACTAAACCGGACAGGCCATCACCCGACGCTCCTCAACTATGACCCCGCAGTTGTAGTTACAGCCTGGAAGCTCCTATACCAGGCAGGCATAGACGAGCCTGCTCTGTTCTCCAACCCAGCCTACCAATACGATCTTGTTGACTGGACACGCCAAGTCATAGGCAACGCATTCATCCCCCTGTATGAGAAGCTAATAGCAACATACACGGCGGTAGACCAACGGTCTCGCGAGCGCAAACTCAAGTACCAAGGCAAAAGGTTGACTCAACTTCTCACCACCCTTGACACAGTTCTGGCGACCAACGAGAATTTCCGGCTATCTGCGTGGATTAGAGTCGCTCGCGCAACCGCTAACACATCTGACCCGAACCACTCGGCTATTGCTGACTTCCTCGAGTACCAAGCCCGTAACCAGGTGACGCTATGGGGTCCAACCGGGCAAATCTCCGATTATGCCTCCCGGTCTTGGAGCGGCCTGGTTGGGACCTACTATCTACCAAGGTGGCAGAAGTTTATAGATTACTTGATAGCGACACCCCCGAGTGACTACGACCAAAAGGCATTCACCGCTGAATTGGTCGAATGGGAACTCTTGTGGGTCAATCAAACAACGGCTGGCAGTGAGTTGCTAGACTCAGAGGACCTGCGGACAGCCCTGGCCGTGGTTGCGCAACACTTGGATCTCGATCTTTACGGTATATATTAAGAAGTAGAGAAATCCGCCTACGTTATCAGGATATCACTACATTTTTATACCTATCATATAGAGAAGTTTAGAGCCTAGACATAGATACCTAGATCCGTTTAATTAAGGAGAATTAGCCAATAAGGGGACGGAACCTTGCATCTCGCGATGCGGAGTACACTAAGGTTAGTTTAGAGAGACGCTTCGCTGGGCCATAGCGTACCAATTCACTAATTTAGTGACGAATTCCGCGGAATCCAATTTCTAACTTGTACTTTTTCCTTTGGCTCGGCATAAGTTGTGCACTGTGCCGTACCTATATCCTCAGTGTAGGTAGGTGGTCCAAATCTTGAAATGATTTACCTCGGGTCTCGTTTCGGGAACCCCTGCTGTAGATACAAGAGAGTACACAACGCCACCCCCAAAGTACATTCACTGTCTTGCGTGGGTACTTGAAAATCATTAACGTTAAAAGACATTATTTACCGGGGCCGGCCACACTAAAATCCCTGTGCTACAGCGTCCCTTGGACTAAAAGAAGCTTAAATCTCAAGACGTAGTCTATGACATCAGATTGATGAATGCATCGAGTTATGACGATACAAGAATTGAGTTTTAGAGAGCTACTTATAAATTTAGTAGATATGTTCTCGCAATCAACAGGCCTTGAACAGAATACTCTAGCCTGCAGTTCCCTAATCCGCGGGAGCAAAGCTAATTCGTATCATTCATTCCAATACATAAAGCAGCAACTTTAACGCGCATTGATTCTCGTCACGATGCCCACAACAAGAGCCGCTGAAAAAGCTGCGGCTACCAAAGGTGAAGACGAAGCGATTGGCTCGAAACGTGAAATCCAAAATACGATATCTCCAGAGGCAAAGCGTTTAAAGAAGATCGACGACGAAAAACAACAGACCCTCGAAGATACTATTCCAAGGTTTGCTCAGCTGTACCTAATTAACTAAGAATTCCAATTATACTCACAAGGCCAGTTCTACTCAAGTAGCCTCAGAATCAAAAGAGGAATCAAAGTCCAGCGAAGACGAAAAGAATGATGCCCAGGCCCAACCCCAAAAGACAGGCACTGCCGAGAAACCCGGTGTGCGTCAGGATGCCGTTCCATCCAGTATTCTCGAGAAAGGTATAATATACTTCTTCTTCCGCGGCCGGGTGGGGATTGATGAACCTAGCGACGTAAACGAGATCCAGAGAAGCTTCATGATCCTTCGCCCTCTTGGCAAAGATGCTGAACTCGGGGAGGGTACTATCCGGGATACCAGCAATATTCGACTTATCGCCGTGCCGAAGAAAGTATTTCCTCGCAGTGGTAGGGACCGATGGATTGCTTTCGTGGAGAAGTCTGGTTCCTCCTTGAAAACCATCAAAGAGGATTTCCTTTCGTCGTCCGACTACGAAACCAAGACAGTCGGCACTCGACATTCTCCTGCCGCCACACCGGCCGCTGAAGGTATTTATGCTATTACCACGACGGGGCGGAATAGTCATCTAGTGTACATGATTACTCTACCATCCAAACTCGGCGAAGTTCAGACCGAATTGGGTTTGCGAGAGAAGGGGAGCTTTATCATTAGCACTAGAAATCCACAGTATGATGCGCCTCGGGGCGTAGCATTCTCTAAGGGCGCCGATTATCCCAAGGAGTAAGTCAAGGCCGTAACAGTGCCATTTCTGCTAATATCATGCTAAATGCCTACATTCTAGAGTACTTGAAGAATTTCGAGGGCTTCGATGGATACCATCACAGCCACACCATCTCGACTACGTCAACACGCAGTTCTTACTAATTGGCGAATCAAGCAGCATCAGGAAAGCTACCGAGCCCCAAAAAGAGGACGAGAAAGAGGGTAAGGAAAAACCAGAGGATGAATTGGAGATGCTGGAAGATGAAGATGCGCATAGAATGGAAGCGTTGCAGGATGGTGACGCCAAGGCCATCTTTGCCGAACTGAAAACCACCTTTGAATGAAATGATGCCTCCCTATAAGCACTTATTATCGCTTTATTATCACACCTTCTAGAATGAAAAGCGTGTTTGGTATATTCTTGGCAGAGGATCACTAGTATAGGTCAAAACTCGTTGTTCAAGAGCTATCATCTGCCGCATGTTTATACCTTGGTTCCTGAGGGTTTGTAATTTAAAGGATCATAGCTACAAATTCCCCCTTGGTAATGGATTGGTATGTACAGCGATACTGGCTCTTTGTCAAGGTTAGCCTTCTATTTAAATTCCTCGCCCCTTCTCTCATAACGACTGAGATGAAATCTCGTGGGACTTGATTCACGTTCGTTCGTTGGCTAGGAAGAAGTAACTTATATTATTCTATATTTACGATACTAAATGAAACAGCAAGCTATGGCCACCCTGGTTATCCCGGTCTGCATGCTGAGTACTTTTTTATCTAGCCTAACCCAAGTTTAAGATGTATAGCAGTGCTATATTCTGATTATCTTTCTCGTTTCCTAGCAGTGCGTAGATAGCTTTGTAGTTTAAAGGGAATCACGTACAAACTTTGTTATCCGCTAAGGCCACCTCAGGCCAGCTATCCAATCCTTTGCCATCCAACAGCTCGCCGCCGTGTCCCTTTAGGAATCTACCGAAAAAGGCCCCAAGGAAAGCCGTCTCGATAGCTAGAATTCTAGTACCTGCGATACTGCCCAAGCCCTCTCCGTAGGAGCCGAGAGTGCCGGCCCCCAGAAGATCCCTAAAAATAGGAAGGTCGGTGAATGCACCATGTTTCGTGCCATTAATACTATACTCGCGCTTGAAGCCTCGAAGGTTTGGCCAAGCCTGAGCCCAAGTTGGATCGGTTATGTGCGTATGGTTTGGTGCGCGGAGGTACAAGAATGGCGAGTCCGTGCCCTCCTGAACAACTGTGCCGTAAACTCCTCCATCAAGATCAGCACCGGCGTAGAAGCGCTTGTCGTCTTTCAACAACTGAAGCGCCGCTGCGCCACCAAAGGAGTGACCAAATACCCCGACTTTTTCTGTTCTGAGCTTCGGCCCCGGACGATTATGGGTTTTTGTCTTTAAAGACGATGATGGGTGGCCACCTAGACCGGGGATTTGAAATGTGACTGATGAGTTTGATAGCGAGTCCAAAACGAATATAATATCCTTTACTCTAGCATCAAGGTACTCTAGAAGATACTCGTCATCCGTTCTATTGTCAACGTTTGGGGAATCGGTCGCGTATACGGCCCGCCCGTCGGGGTATTCCACAATAAAGCTATCATATGGGTGATCAACAGTCACCACATTCCATCCTTGGCTCGCGATCTCTCCTGCCATGTCGGAGTGGAAAAGCCTCGGATTTCCAAGGCCAGGGCCAAGGAATAGTAAAGGTAAATCAGGTCGAGATAGGGGGCTACCGATACAAGAACGAGTCGCGATAGTCTCTACGATCCCAGTCTGATTGACTAACGAGTCAATTGTGGCTGCGGTCGCCGGAGGGAATTGAAGTGCAAGTGTACAGTTCTTGGTCTGTTCCGAATGAGTATCCGTAGGATAGAATAGCGAGATGACAAGATCCCGTGGTCGAGGAGTCGGTGCAAATGGATCTTGTCTAGAGTAATCCACGAGTTCGAGGACGGTGGTTCCAACTTTGAATGGGCCGGTGAGCTCAGGGGCAAGAATCCTTGCTCTAACCTCTAGGGCGAAGGCAAGCGATGCTAGGACTAATTGCAACATCTTGGAATACAGCGCAGAAATGTTCTAGGCCGATGTGCTCTCGTAAACTGGAGGAAAGTTAATGAAGCGATATATCATTATCCTCTATATGGTGCGGTCAACTATCACTTTATACCCGCGTGTTCTATTGCTAATGGACACTTAGCTATTACAGGACTAAGATGATTTGTAAATGCTATCATAGCCATAAGAACAATCATCAACGCACGTGTTCTTGACTTTCCTGTAGTTGAATTTGCTAGTCTCGTGAAGGTTCATGTTCGCTCAGCGTACTGTACTGTAGTCGTCATTTTACCTTTTCAGCCTCACCCCGCCACCACCATCGTTACACTAGCTTCGCTAGGTTGGGAGAAATAAATACCGTTGCCTAATCATTGGGTTTCTTCTATTGGCCTCATACTAATCTCTCCCCGCTGTGCTAAGTAAGCCGTCATGTTGCGGTACAACTAGTCAGCAATAAGCCCGTAACCCCAGTGCGGTTCCAATCAAGTATCAGTTTTTCCCGTTTTCATTTTACAGCAATCCACCAACTTGCATAGGACTGGTGACGAAAAATTGAGGCGCAGTATAGCTTTAACTTACCTAACGAAGATGAAATATCGGTCTGAGAGCGTATAGAGCCGCAAGTATCAAGGAAATAATAGTGGACGACCGAAACACATCAGCGGAGAGCAGCATTGAGACTGGTAATCAACTATAACATAATAGCCCACATCTCATGTTCAGTTTAAGCCATTAGAGGGAAAGTTCTTCTATTTTACTGTGGGGACGTAGTAGGGATAAGCGACGGCGCTTTTTGAGGGGCAGTCGCGCGATGAGCCCTATTCAGACTCGACTCAGCCCCGAGACCCGATGCATGCGATATCCTACCACGCAGCATTCTACTGACATAAGTACACTCGCGCTGGAATGTTGAGAAACCCTCGTACTGCTTCTCAGCCGGAGGAATAAGACTCCATCTGCTTATCATCTCTAAGATGCCGGTCCGTCCATTGTCAGCGTTCCAGATCGAGCTAAAAGAAGAATACGTAAACTCTAAAGCGAGTTCTAATGGAGCCACGAACCCTCGAAAGTTTGATTCTGTACCCAGAGGCGGAGGATGCAAAGCTTCAGTTCCTTTCAAAGCCGATACTTGCTAAAAATGGATAGTGTTACGCACTACTTAATCATAATGAGGCGGACTAGCTTCAGTTGTTTTTATGTTACCAATAGCATATGCACGTTACGAGCATGATGAAAACGGGATGTAGAGGAGCTGTAGCAAACGGGACAGGGCCCAACCGGCGCAGGGCACATTGGAGGTTATAATAAATATTTGACGGTAGGACGCAACATGTTGCGATAAGGGTTACTTTCGGTTTTCTAAAGAGTGCTAGAAGCCGTCCTGTTCATCATAGTACAAAACAATCACGGAACCTTGGATATCGGCTTGCTTTTTTTTTCTTCGCAAGTGTCACGATGCTACACTTGTAGAACAAAGAAATAGAATCTACAAAGTATGTTTATAGATTCCGTGTATATAGGCAAGACGAGTCAACGAGGAAATTGAAAGCCTTTCGCGCAGTAATGTCCATCGTAACCCATACCTAGAGTTCTTAGCAGGAGGAGTGACCACCTGGTAGTAAATAGGCATGACAACGTTTTAGAACAAGGACCTACTCCCTTGGTTCGATTCTTCGATTATGTGTAACATTATACTAGGAGTATTTGATGATCATTATTATATATGTTGAAGATTCGCTACAGGGGTGACGATGGGTCCAAGTGATTGTAGCAATGGGCTCACGATAGCGGCAACTGGGCTTCACAGTCGCGAAAACGGGCCTTTCCCGTCTTCGTGGGTAAGCTGCTAGTGGCGTCCTCCCACACCAATGCTTAGGTCACGTATGGGCCACTTGAAACAAATAGGGAGGCTCTTATCACTTCTTGCCCAAGGGAATTCCAACGGCGTAGTCCTGTAGGATAGTCTCTTATCATTGCATCTTACGCGGATACCACAAGACAAAGAGTTTGCAAATGCCAAACCAAGCTACGTTCCTTTAGCGAAGTAAATTTCCCGGTTCAAGTATAACAGAACTATCTCGCGTGAATTGGGATTAGCTTGATTTTCTTCTTGTAAATTCCCTTATCGTAAGGAATACTCAAATGAAGTATTCTACCGGGTGTTATCGTAAGATACCACTAGACCACAAGAGATACAGTTTCCCAGGATGGCTATAAGAAAATGGTGCTATAGATTGCTCGTTCGTGTGTTATCACACGATTGGTGCCGGATTTGAGCCTAGCCTAGATATAAGTAAAATTACTGTGACCACTAAGAACTATTAGGGGCGATAGTCCGCTTCAAGTACCAAAAGATATTAGTTATCCCCCTACCGTAGCACATTCAGATCACCTACCCGGGCCACAAGGCACAATTTAATAATTATAATTCACTCCTAGTTTAAGAGGGCTAAAGTTAAGGAGTATGATATTCCCCTCACTATGAAGACAGGGAGGCTTGTCCGAACTTGGGGGTCGCCTCACTTCTAAAAAGCTATTACCGCATGGGGTAAGTTGAAAGTATTATAGATTCATCATATCCCCCGTGTACTTTACTTGCTTCTTCAACATTTTCGTAATAAGCTTTGGGTCTGTTTGAGGAGTCTTTTAGAGGCGGTCCCTTCAAGTCACCGACTAGACATATGAAACATTGAACCAGATTTACGTACCCCCGGCTCAAGGCAAAGTTATGTCTGGGGCATGGTCGCTATAAAATTACTACAGAGTTACTGCCATCCGGGTTGTTTCCGTTGGGTCTTAGTATATACAGACGTATCGGCCAAAAGTATTCTTTATAAACACTCGAGAGCTTCTACTAACTTGGTAAGAAATAGAATAAGATATTTCAACAAACCAGAAAATGGGGGGTAGGAAGTAGGAGAAAGAAAGAAAGGAGAAAAGAAGATAGTACAAAAATGAGTTTCGAAGACAGTTTCTATACCATAGCTCCTCGATAAGGGAATACCATAAGGCGAATAAAGCTATTGAATTATTATCGTTAATGTGCAGATAGCCAAACACATTTTTCCGTGACACCATCCGCATTCCCTTCATGCCGAATACGAGCCACATGCCACAGTCGGATACATTATTAAACGTCACGGGGCCGATGATAACCTGTTATACGGCAAACAACACATCTACCACGTCAATATCTTTGCCGTAAGACCGTCAATTTATATGATCGGCCGCACTGACGGGTCGGGTGGTAGGTCGAGGTAGGTCGGCTTTCCGTACTACTGTAACGGAGTCGTATCTATTAATGCTTAGGGGCTTCGGAGAATTTTAAAGGGCTAACCACAGAAATCCCATGGCTAAGACATAGGGAGGTACTTTAAGCCTCTTAGATACTTGTTATATGACCACCGTAAGGGGCTTTTCAAGACCCCCTTCGTCATAGTTCCCACAGACGTTACTATAATTAGATGCTACGAATTACATGTTGATATCGCGGAACTACTCAGCGGATATATTTCACCCTTCGTACCACAACAGAGATTATCAAGTGACACCATGTCCCGGTGTCAAGCAAGGGAGGCCAACTAATCCGACTGACAATCGCGGAAGATTGCCACGACGGTTTGGAGAAACAGCTATCGTTCTGGTAATACATATTTGTAAGTGCCGAAGCGTCTTCATATCTCATTCTTTTATGGCTACATATAGAAGCTAAGTACTATAGGTGCTACAGTTGCAATATTTCCATTTCTCGACGCGCTTATCTATAGACAAACATCGTGTGCCACTAGTTTGCTTGTGATAATTGATGTTAGATGCAAACTGACTGTATGGTTCTGCCATCAAAAGGTCTATATAATCCTCGAGATATTCCACTTCTTCGGCATAATCACTCTTCTCTCTCTATCTCCATAGCTATAGAGATCCATCCAAACGGCCACACCTTTACCTCTTTTCTACTACGACTTCTTAATTCTTACAACGCAAGTCCACAAGATCCCAACGGCGCCGTTACAGGGGTCTATTGACAACATATCTCCCAATTATCATATCAAACAGAGTATAAAAACGGTAATCTTAGGCTTGAACGTATGCACTACTCCCGGTCATGAACTAGTCCCAACCAATCCTACTTATCCCACCTACTAGACTTTGCTAACACTAAACCTGTACCAGTCATATTCAAGTCTCTGAGTTCACTGTTGCTCAGGTCGGTCACATCCGGTTATCTCAAGAATTTTCGTCGTCCTTGCTCCAATCATTCTAGCCTGCCATGTGTGTCGATCAGTACACCACATACAGTTGCCAAGGCTGTGGCAGAAGAGAACAATATCAAGAGCGTGAAATTACTCAGTGTAGCGCCGCTATTAAAAGACGCTATACAGAGGGGAGATGCCCGATCGGCGTACTGGAAGACCGCGTCCACAAGCACCGCAGGTGTGCCGACTGCAGGGAGAGAGCGCGGCAAAGAAGGCATCGATAGAGGCAATAGGAGAATAGAGTGATGGACAATGTGCTGTATTTTGCTAACACCAAATCCGTGCTAGTCAAAACCTATTGTTCGCTAGATTAGCAAGCATTTTCGTCGTCCTCACTCCACGATTACAACCTACCATGTGTATCAGGGTGTTAAACAGGAACACTTGCTCGGTCTGTCACAGAGAAGACCGTTCGTATTATACCTGGGTTCAGTGCAGTGTCGCAGTTGAATATGGTTGGGTTGAGGGAGCATGCCCGGTCGGCTTCACGGACGAGACGAACCACAGGCGTCGCCAGTGTGCTGATTGCAGGCGAAGAGCGCAGCAGAGGGCGCAGGAGCAGGAAAGAAGGTGCCGCCGATAGATACACGTGGAAGAATGGAGTAATGAGCATACGGTAGTGATTACACATCGTAGTTTGGTAGTAATATTATCTGTCGATTTCTTGATAACCCTTTCAAGACTAACACCAGCACCGCCACGGTGAGCCGGCGGGCCGTTCCGTGCCAAGTGTTTATCTCTGCGTGAATATTTCTAGGAACCATCACCCGAGCACTCATAGAGCGACGGGGACTATTCGTGAGGAGGGCAAAACTATGAGGGGTTTATTGAGAACATGCATCATTCATCTCGTCCCCCCCCCCTTTCTACTGTCGTAGATAATTACTAGGGTTGAGTTTCTCATGTTTTATAGACTAAACACGTACCGTGAACGTCGTAGCTTGGGGAGTTTTTCTACGTACTCAAATGACACAAGGCGTCAATAGAACTAGATTTTTAACCCGTCTAATCATTTATATTCAACAGACTTAACGGATTGACGCATTGTGATTACTTGATGAAATGCGCACCTGAAAGAAAAACGGTCTAACGGAATAACTAGAGTGATAAACACATAGGGCATGTATAATACTAGTTTGGACTTCAGCAAATGTACATGTCTAGCTAGAAATTCTTACTGGGACACATAGAGGTAAAGTTGTCCGAGGCTGAATGAGCGAAGCCATATCATGAAATTAATTTGTGTATTCCTAATTGTGAAGTCGATGCTTCTCTTATTCTATGTAAAGCCATGCCCGCTGGCTCTGGGAGACCTAAGTACCTTCTTTGCCTCTAAAGCATGACGAATAATGATGTGCCGTGGGCGAGATATGCATCTACATAAATGACCAAAATAATACCAGTGCTGCTAGGGGATACATTATATTGGCCTCTTGACTAGAAAGCGCTTTCATACCTGCACTGGTTGGAACACCACAGCATGCTCGGTTATAAGTAACGTTATTCATCTGGGCGGCGACTTCGAAGACCGAGCCCGGATAACCTCCATAGTTGTAGTAGTCCACATTGAGGAAGTTTGGTGCGCGATCCCACTGCTCCAAGCAATTATTGGCCGCAAGCCCAAGACTGCCTTCTCCGGTTGCGTTATTTGTGATGTTGAGTAAGGCGCGAGCCGGGACTAGTAAATCCACGCCTAGGATAGAGAGTTCGGTGTTGAGGTTGTGATTAATGAGGCTGAGCCTGTTTTTCGCGTCGTTGACAGAGAGATCAGGCGGCCTTTCCACGTTACATGGGAAGCTGCGGTCAACGGGGTCGAAAGGCGTTTCCCACATCTGCGAGAATTCGTCCAGGAGCCATGGATACGCCGTCTGGTTGGCCATATAGTCCATGAACATGACGACCCTCTCACCGCTCACAATCATTTCGGCCAAAGTCGGCCAGCTACTCAAGTTCATTGGAACATAGGGAGGTGTATATACCCAACGAGTAATTCCCGATTGTTCAATGTACGGCACGTATAGCGAGGGTGCCGAGCTAACATCAGTCAGATGACACCGGCTAGGTACGCGTGGCTATAATATAGGAATCTGACTTACTAGTTTCCATTGCCTAGTAGGATAGTGACGACATCGAAGGGATGTGCAGCTACCCAATCCTTGACTTTGGTAAGCCAGTCCGTTATTGGCCCAGCATCCAGTATGTCACAACTTGTGTGACAGAAATGCGGCTCTGTGTCGTTACTGGGCCACTGGATTTGAGCCTGCAGAAAGCGTATACCGTCGTCTAACTGTTGCGTAACGTCATATTGTTGGCTCGCGGCGATATTATTTGGTGTAAGGAATGGGGAATTGTGGCAGGCGACCTCAGTGATATTGCTATATTTTCGTGTGCAGAATTCTGCGTAGTTATTGCAAGCTTGTGTGTTTGTTGACGAGGGCGGTGAAGTGATGGTGGTCGAGGCGTTTCCGGATAGAGTAGTTGACGACTTGGGCGAGCCTGTTAGAAGCGTCACCGTGTCACTGGTGGTGGCTTTCGTCGTTGTCGATTTGGTGGTATTTGCGGTAAGCAGAGAGCCTGTAGTGTCTGATAGAGTTGCTAGTGTTTGCTGAGATGAAAAGGACTGGTAGAGGTCGGTGGGTGTAGAAGCCTCGGTCAAAGTCAGAGTCGAATCGGTCTCTGTCGTTCTGGCATCGCTAATACTCTGTTGAGCGAGTGTCCCCCAAGCAGCGAAGAGCCACCACGCCCCTAAACGAGGAGCCATTGGATCTGAGAAAGCGATGTAGATGGATATTTACGCCGGTTCAGGAAAAAGCGGATTAGTTATTGCTCATGATCACATACGTCGACACCAGCAACAGCAAAAGGCAGTGTCATGACCTGAGTATAAGGTAGTAATAAACATTCGTTGTTACGCAAAAAGTCTAGTCTATCACTCAACTAATACGTATGCTTATGTACACAACACCTTCTTTGTTCCATAGTGTATGTACATGCCGATAGTGAGTGAGTGAGTGGAATTACAAGTTTTTTTCTAATATTTTTTTCCCTAATTATTTTAATATTTTAATAATAGTTCACCGTCGATCGTGGCTGAGCCTAGTGTAGAAGTGCTGTGATTTTCCATGTTGCTGGGCAATAGCAATGCAGATTATTACGGCTTACAGGAAAACACGCGTCAGGGAACAGCCAGCCAGTCGTTTGAGTGTTCACAAATTACGTCAGTTACCACTTCGGACCCGCCGTTAATGGCTGGCGTTAACGGTACGGTAGACCATGTAGAAGCAAGCCATGGACTTCTCTTCTGCGCTACCGTAGGCTAGGGCAGCAGTAGACGGCGCAGTAGACAGGGGGACAGATAGTACCCACTTGCCGGGTCCGATCTATCCTGCTCCTCAGTCAGCAAGCTATGTATGAAGTGAAGTACTCCATTGGTGAGCAGGCAGCAGCTGTCTCGTATTACACTACCAGTGATATCACGACCGTGGTCTAGTGTAGAGATACTTTAGTATCGTGTCGTAGCTCGGTGCTAACTCTATATAGTCTGGGACGTGTCATCGTGTTGATTCTTCTCGTCTTGACTACTCAAGACTCTAGATGAATCGAAACTCGGAGCATTTGATTTATATAAAATAAATAGTATGCACAGCCTGCGAAATTCGTATCCACGTTCTGCCCGCGTGTCTTATTCCGAATGAAAAGCTCAGGCCGACGGCACAGTACATCATCATATTACATATGTGCTTACAATACATCGTAAGGTAATGAATGACAATTGTCGGTATAACATTACTTGGCCCACTGCGTGTAGGTACATACCCTAGGTAATCAGTAGGTAAACTACACGTACAGTATTAGTATGCAAAGCCCATGCACACTGCCCATGATCAGTAGCCATGACGGTCCAGACTGCCGGCAAGGATCTGTGTAAGGGTGCAGTCCAAAATATAGATAATGTAGTCTGTATTGAATATGTAGATGGGATGGAGGAATCCCACTGTCTCTACTGTGTACGAAACGCTACATATAGTGGAATAATGTGGGTCGCTACTGCTACAATCTGCGCTTCTTTGGGTACATGTGTTCAGCCTCTCCACTGGGTCCTCCACATAGGCTCTGGATGGTCTTAGAAGTCCACTACCTAGGTACTTTTATCGTGCCTGTCGTGTGTGCGTGTGTGTAAGAAGGTTTCGTATACCTTAAAGGTACATACAATTAGGTTATAACCTTCCCGGCCAAAACAACCTGTCGATCACTATGTCATCTATCTCTCGGCTGTCTGCGGACCGGGGACTTTTGATCTTAGATGCTCTATCATTTTCATTAGCAACCCACATTCATTTCTTCTCTAGACATTGATGGTGTTAAGAGCAAACGAAGTCATATTGGTATAGTAGTCCGCGCAAGATTGCTTCCTACCAGGAGGTTCCGGAATCCCACCTGAAACCGTTTTGTTAAACGTTTGCGGGCTCGAAACAACATATCTTTCCGTGCTATCTTTACTATGTGTCTACCTTGCTTTCGCAGACGTCCCAATGCATCATCTTCCAACATAGAAAGCGACAACGACAGCCCGGGCCGCAAGGATGCTGTAAACAAGGAAAGACTCAGGAGAGGGACTAAGAATCGACGTACTACCATTGCTGTCGCAGCCTTCTTCTACCTCCTAGCTATAATCTTCCTAATCCTCGTAAGAGTTGGCTGTCCGCTCCTAGTTGGGTCGGTTCATTAATCGTAAATACAGGTCGAGGTCGGAAACACAGGCCGCAACTCAATCTTAAAGGAAATATACCTGTTCAAGCTAGACCTCACCAATATTCTAGCGCAGTCAGCGCCTAGTGGAGTAACACTTCAGAACTCCATTGCCAGGACTCTGGGACTACATGATTTCTATCAAGTAGGCTTGTGGAATTTCTGTGAGGGGTATAATGATGAGTAGGTGAAGAAGATACGGCGGTTACGATAAGGGACGAGCTGACACAGTGATAGGGGAATTACGAGTTGCTCGAAACCGAGTGTCACATTTTGGTTCAATCCGGTCGAGATCATTCTCAATGAGCTACTTTCGGGTGCTTCTATCGCGTTCCCTTCTGAGGTTAACGACATTCTCACCATTCTTCGCCTTGCATATCGCATCATGTTTTGGTTTTTCCTCGGTGGTCTCATAGTCGACGGATTCCTACTCGTGGGCTCACCCCTTGTGCTTTATTCGAGATGGTTCAGCGTCCCGGTTGGGATCACATCCGGTCTTGCTAGTTTAGCTGTTGTCGTTGGTGCGATTCTCGGCACTGTAATATCCTACGTGTTTAATCAAGCGTTGAGTTCGCAGCCAGATCTCGGCGTAACAGCTTCGACCGGGATGGAGATGCTGGCGTTTATGTGGACGGCGGCCGGCTTCAACTTACTTGCTTTTTTCGTCCACGCCGTATTAGGCTGCTATTGCACATCGCGCCGAGATATTCGTACCGGTCGCAAAGGAGGCCGGGAGGTACGCGAGGTACGAGAGGTTGCCAGCCACGCTTGATAGTGACGTCGGGGATTCGAGACAGTTGAATTCGGGAAGAGGTCAAACTTGGACAAGGGGACTCTCTCCTGAAGGGAGACTTGCAGTACATGTATCGGTCATGATTAATATATTGCTTGCTTGCTTTAGGATATTCATCGCGGATCATTGGTTGTGGATGTTAACTTGGGCGATAAGTCATACTGAGACAGGCCGTACAAAATGCATCAAGACGAGTACTCAACAGGTACCGCCTGAGTAGGTAGACCCGCATTTCTAAGGCTGGCTACTACTGCCAGCTGTTCACAATAGGCACTTCCTCTGTAAATCCATTTCTTCTATAAATGCAAGCACTCGATCACGTGACACTTCCATTTCTGGCCCTAGCGCGCCTGGCTTATTTCAGGCACGCATATCAAAGCATGCTCCTCTTTTCATCGCAGCTCACCGTCCCTCTTTTCCCTTCCATCCCCAACATCCCATTTACGAATCCATTTAACGTCACTTGATTCTCGACAATCCCCTCGTTCGCCTAGGGTTTATCTACTACCATTCACCCACTATCTGTATAAGGTGGTGCGCCTTCTCAAACGTTCTCAGACGTCCTTAGCAGTTTCGCGGTCTCCCGCTCTCGATTCGACCGACCTGACCTCCGGTCGCATCTTCGTGCGGTCATCGCCACGAGGACCAAGGTTGCGATCATTGTTTCGGCCGATTCATCGCGATTGTGCTTAAACACTGAGATAGTATCCATAGGGTACGGTGGGAGGTCTCGGACTAAATAGAAGACGAGATTCTTGCGGTGCTGTGTGTGTCATTGTCGCCTCGTCGTGGCTTGGTATTGGAGGGAATTTGCCTTTTCTTCGTTTTTTATCGAGCTGACCTGGTGGCACCAACCACCTGTGGCTTTGTACATTCCTCCTTTCGCTTCTATCAGAGTGTGAACACTCTCATTGTTCTTCAAGTACAATCAGAAATTGATACCCATCCCCTCATGTTGCCAGCTCGCTCTTAAGAAACAAATTACGCGCGCAGACTTCGCATTACACTTCCACATTCCACACATCACAAATACATACATACAGAACTAACTAGCTTGCGAAACGACTTCATCCGTACAAGTGCCAACATTATTCTGATCGACGCATCTAACTAACTTGTTCCTACGCGTCAGTCACGTCATAAGTTGTCGTGATACCTGGGCCTTACTTGACCCATCCCCCCCCCCCCTTCCCCAAAAACAGTAGTATAGGTCGCAAAATCATTAGGATAATTCACCATGACTTCATCCGTGTTTTTCAAGTTCAAGTCGCAAAAGGAGCCGACAAGGGTCGAGTTTGATGGTACTGGCATTTCAGTATTTGAGCTCAAGCGTGACATCATCATCAAAAGTGGTCTGGGTGATGGCACAGATTTTGATCTTGCTATCTATACCGACGATGGTAGTGAAGGTAAGACATGCTGACGATCCCCTAGATCCTTGTCCTAGTTTTGTCTAACAGCTATATAGAGTACGATGACGATACTACTATCATCCCACGGTCCACGACAGTCGTAGCACGTCGATTACCGCCACAGAAGCCCGGCGCTGGTCGTGCGGCCCGATATGTATCGGGAAAGATGCCCTCAAGTGCGAAAAACTCGAGTCGAAAAGAAGCCATTACTAAAGTGACGAAGCCGGCGACCACTGGCCTGGCACAAATGAGCACGGCGCTTACAGAGGAGGAGAAGATGATGGCTATGTTCCAGGCTGAATCCGACCAATGGACGGCACAACAAGAAGAGATGTCCCAGTAAGTAACCTTGTAGATGCAAATTATATCCAAGCACTAACCATTATTCTAGAAAAACGGCAGTTTACAAACCAGGCAGCAAGAAGCCGGCAAATGTTCCCGACCATGAACCTCCGAATGGGTATATCTGTTACCGATGTGGCCAAAAGGGACACTGGATTCAACTGTGCCCAACAAATGATAATCCCGAATTCGACAACCGCCCTCGAGTCAAACGTACTACCGGCATCCCTCGTTCATTCCTCAAGACGGTGGATAAGTCAGCCCTGCAGCAAACGGGTGCCGATGGCGAGGAAGTGAAGCACCCCTCTGGTTTGATGGTTAACGCAGATGGTGAATTTGTGATTGCAGAACCTGACAAAGCAAGCTGGGAGCAGTTCCAGGCCAAGACTAAGTCATCGGCGGCGGCACAGAAAGCAGCCTCCGCTGAGGACAAGGAGCTCGAAGAGAAAGGATTGTTGTGCTCCATCGACAACAGGATGTTCATAGACCCAATGAAGACACCGTGTTGTGAGAAGACTTATTGCAATGATTGCATCACTAATGCCCTTATCGAGAGCGATTTCATCTGTCCTGGATGCCAGACTGATGGAGTGCTCATTGATGATCTAAAGTCTGATGAAGAAGCTTCCGCAAAGATTCAAGAGTTTCTAAAGGAACGAGAGACTGCCAAGGTGAAAGAGCGATCCGCCAGTCCGACGGTAGACAAGTCTCAGCCACAATCACCTTTTGAGAAGAAAGAAACACTACAGTCAACTCCCACTAAACCCGAGTCACCCGTTGCTCCGGAAAAAGCAACAAATATCGAAGTAAAACCTCAATCACCGAAATTATTGAAGACGTCTGTCACATCTAGCTCTTCAACTGAACCTAATGATGCACCTGGGGCCGTGGAACCTACTACCAAGAAGCGACCAGCAGATGAATTGATGGAAAATCCTAAGATTCCCAAAGCCCCCAAAGCTATGCAACGTGCACAGGAAGCCAAGGAAATGCAAAATATGATGCCTGGTATAAACGGGATGAGTGGAATGCCCAACATGATGCAATTCCCAATGAACATGGCTGGGTTCGGTCAACCCAATATGAACATGGGCATGTTGGGCATGAATCCAATGATGAACCCTATGATGAATATGAATGGACCGTTCAATCCAGCAATGATGAATGGCATGTTTGGAGGAGGCTTCGGCGGTATGAACGGTGGTGGGATGGGCAACATGGGCTTCACGAATATGAACGGGCCAACGAATGGCTTCAATAATCAACCACAGCAACGCTCTAACTTCACGACGCCGAATAATGATGACGAGGCCTATTTCCGGAAACCAGTCAACCCTGGAAGACACCAGAACCGACAGCGTAGAGTGCGTCCCAGTGACTACAGAGAGCTATAACCAGCTGGTGCTATAACACTGCGACCATAAATCCTGCGGGCACACACACTATGTCTTATTCAATGTATAATAGTACCAATGCGCATCATTCGGCGTTCGGGGATAGAAGAAGGGTGATTGGACAAAAAGAAAGACGAGAAAGGCGCCTGGTGTTCAAGACGGGGGGATATGACCATACAGGCCTCATCGGTTACGGCCCGGCCTCGGGAACGGGTTCTAGGGTTCTACGTTCTGGTTCTGTTTATTGTTTTTGCTTTTAGAGCCCTGCTACGCAGTGGGAAACAGCACTCTCCTGATACGCGACCAAACTTGTTTGTCTATAAGTATTAAGGATACCAGACAGCCCCTCCCTGAGAGGGGACCTAGGGGACTGGAGTTAGAATCACGAAAAATTACCAAATAAATGATGAATTATGCTCAGCTCGGTCAATTCTGCGCATTGCGGTATGTCGTGATTTATACCTTATTCGACGCTGTCTTGTGACTTTCTTTCCTCTACATCCTATCTACGATGAACGGCTTCATATATTTGCTTTCCCTTTGGGCGCCTCGCTTGTTTGTGTAGATCCCTCGCTCGCTCGTTTAAGCGTACTCGCAACTGATCACTACCTAGGTGACCAAACAATCTCCCCGCCGCCCTCATCCCCATTATTCACTGCAAGTCCTATAGGGTCCCTACATACTCATAATCATACTTAACTTATGCTCCGTGATCACGTACTCTACCTAGTAGATTCATCTTATCACCTACTCCAAACCAAATTTTATTCGATTTTATTCGCCTGTCGATGCAACGGTCACGTACGAAGGGAGCAGAATGCAGTTATTTTGATATATCGTGAATAGATTCAAACGTCATCTATATATTTATATGGGCTGAACGAAAGCAAGCGACAACTAGCATCCAAAGAGAACCCGGCAGCTAATCAATCTTTCAGTATTTTTCACATCTGTCGCTTGCATCCCCATCCTTTCTTGAGAAAAACACGCAGTAGTTCGAGGAATAACCTTCGAACTACTGAGTATGGTGTGTGGCTGGCCCGGAATAGATCCGGGTTCTCACTCTCAACTCGTAAAACATCCCTAGTGGCCTGATCGGCTACTGTGATGAATTTTTTTTCTTGCTGCTGGAGCAGATTGGGATTGACTTTGCTTGACTTGGATAGAATTGAATTATATACAATAAAAAGATATCCAAGCCAAGGTGCTCAAGACAGCAGTTTGTTAGAACATACGAAACGAGCGCACGACGTAGACTAAACCTACACCGCTTTCCGCGGTGATAAGGTGAAATATTTTTCGACCTTACCAAACCGCTAGGTTGGAACAGGGTGAGGTTTTGTGTCTAATCGTGGGGGTCGCAGCATCGACCCAGGTGGGCTGGACGCGCGGATTGCGGTGTGACAGGCTATACTTGTCTATTTCAGCGAAAGTCGTATCGTGAAGGAGTCCAAGACCAGCTTGGATCCTTACGAGATCCGACTGCTAGACCTGTCGACGCCGAGCCGCGCGGATTGCAATGGAACAACAGGACGGTGGGGTCCAGAAACCCCTCGCCGCAAAATGAGCGAACGGCCAGATATCAATTGTTATCTTGGGCCTTCCAATTGCTGATCGTAGCGGTAGTGGGCGGCTTAGGGCAAGAAAATTAAACCCTTCCTTTATCCCAAGATTAAGGCAAAAATCATTAAAATTCTTCCTCGGTTTCTTGTTTCTCTTCATCTCCTGCTATTGATGAGGCTTCATTCACGAGCGCATGACGATGCCATTGCGGCGCGAGGAGCGCGATACGTATTCTTCCTCGTCGCCGGAGCTCGAGCATGAGCTGTCGTAGTCGCTGTAGCCACATCGGGCACCGCCGCAGTCGATCTTGACACGGTCACCTTTGCGCGTGATGCCGTAGCGTTCGCAGGTACAGTTGCTGCAGTCTGAGGCGGGTGTGCTGTAGCCTGAAAGTGATGAGGACGGTGATGAGCTACCCGATCGGTATGAGAGGCTTGAGCCCGATGAAGACACGGGTGATGTGCTGAAGTCTGTGATATATTCATCGTCGTCGATATCGGCGCTTCCGAAACGCGCCGTTAGCTCATCAATCTGCTCGTCATCGTAGTAGTCGGCATCTAGGATGTGGCGTGTTGCGTGAGGCGACATGGGCTTAGGTGCTACGATCTGCGAGACTGACAATGGGCGGCCCTTGGGAATATCGAGGCTAAGAGAGCCGCGTTTTGACGACCTGTGCTTGTCACGAGATGACGAAGATGAAGAGGAGTGGTGCCTTGACGAGCTCTTGCTAGAGCTGTGAGAAGACTTTGATGATGATTTGCTCGACTTGTCCTTGGGGACATCGAGGATGTTGAGTTCTCGGCCAGTGGTGGGCTCGACAGTTGATGGCTCACTAGGGTTGTGTGAGACGTGGTAACCGTCGATGATGTAGTAGTACCAGTAGCGTTGGCCGGCTTCGAGATTGCCCTGAAATCGGAAAGTGCCCTTCCATGATCCTGACTTGGAGGATGACTTGTCCTTGGAAAGGGGGATCTGACCGACGTAATTGTCCCAGGAACCGAGCAAGTGGACGGACTTGACACCGGAAGAAACGCGAAGCGAGAAAGATAGCTGGATAGTCGTCATTCTGTTTGATGTTGCTATCACAAAGTTTGTCGTTTCTGATAATGGAAGTTATTCAAGGGACTTGTTTGAGCAAGGAAAGCTAGTTTCTAGATTCTATTAGGGATATTCGGGGGCGATTAGGGGAGCAGTTGACCGGCAACCGGGTATTGTGAGTATGATTTTTTTTTGTTTATTGGTATGAGTGACTAAAATTAGGTTGAATATTATGATGCAAGATGGAGCACAGCTCTATCAAGCGTAAAAGTGAAAATAGAACAAGGGAAGAGAGAGAAAACAAGAAACTAGCTTTGTGTGGTTGAATGCTTGCCGAAGAAAGAAAAGGAGGAAAGGGAACAGGAGGGCGGCTGGCAGGCTCTATTATACCGTTGGGGGCCCAAGGTTGTGGCCCCGAACGACCAGTTGCAACGACCATCACACGAGGCGATGTTGGGAGCAGCCTGCCGGTACAACCTCTGGTACAACCTCTACTTCCACATTGCGTAGGTGGATACAACAACCAAGCCAGGGAGCTTGATCGTTGACGGGGCAGACCCCAGCCTCTCTCTAGTCTGTCCGCATCAGCCAAGACAATACTTATCACTCGAACAATTCTTGGGGACACACAAGCACATAATTTGGCAGAACCCTCGGTGCGAGTCAGCCGTACTGCAAGCTGGGCGGTTAAGCAACGTGGGGTGCGGGTGGGGAACCTTAGGCATGGGAGAAGTGTACTTGGTAAGTAGTGTATGGTAGTGTAAATAACAACCACCATCACCACCACCACAACCACATCAAGGTCGGAAATATCAGAAATAGCAGCAAGGAGGGAGGGGAGGAGGGTCCGGGTCCGTAGCCGAGTCTTTACACTACACCAGATAAGGCAAATTGGCGGAAGAGAGGATCAGAGAGACAAGGACAGAGGCAAGGATAGACTAACCGGGAAGAGATGATTGGGCGTCTAGACGCGCACAGTGATTGGCCATTGGCGATCTGCACAGAGCCAATACCAGCTGCAGCTTACCACCCATCACACAACGACATGCATTGCACCGACCAATAACGGCTGTCAACAGCGATGCTCGGGTTTGTGGCTGCAGGGTAAGCAAGCACCTCTCTGGGAGTCAAGTGGATTTTTTATTTTTTATTTTTTGTCTCCCATAGGAGGAGGCATCGAAGCGTATACCGCACGGAGGGATACATGGGATTCACCATGTGGGTTTTGGGTGAGCGATCGAGTAAAATGTTTGACAGGGGATGTCGTAATACTCTACATAGTAGATCACTACTGCTAGATGCAGTTAGGCATTCCCATACCAGCTCGCGACGTTAGTGGCTATCGTAGTGCAGCCTGGATCATGCGGTGGTGCGTGAGATGTTTAAACATCCACTTAGAAATGCGCTGATGTACTCATGTCTTGATGTAGAAAAGAGGATATTTTCCTGACTGGCGTTTTTATGTTCTCTCAACAAGTCGAATTGAAAAGCGAGGCGTTTCCAAGTATAATCTATGACGAGCGCGATGCTGCTAGCCCTCAGCTCAAGTTGCGTAAGGCCTCATAATAGTCCGGATGCGGGTCGAGTGTTTGTGAGGTACCCGCGGAGAGAACATACTAGTACTAGCACATCTAAGTTGCTCGGTAGTGCCTACATAGTGCCACCCATCTTTGACGTTCCGGACCCGAGTCCTGGCCGAGCCTGCTCGCTAGACTACATAGTAAACGGGCGACGAAGGATGCATATCACCTGAATGAAGTCGATAACGTCGGTGTGTGTGTGTGTGGACACCTAGTCGGGATGGTACAGTCTGCAGGTCATTATCTAGCTTCGGCGGGTATGCGGACGAAGTCACACGGAAAAACAGGACTTTCTTCCTAGAGAATTCGAGCTACGCCGTACGGGGATTAAGTAGATGTAGTGATAATCCGTCTCCATGGCCTCAATGGCCAACAGCTTCTTTAATTGGCAAGAAGAATGTTGCCTGTCACAAGAGTCTTGAGTGAAGACCCAGAGCAGTATCCAGAGAACCCCTCTCAGTCCTCACCCCTCACCTCCGCTAAATGGGTCCACTAACCAGTCGACTGCATTGAGTTTCGATTGGTTGATCTCCGGTGGGTCAACTCAGAACTTATCCCAAAAAGGTTGAGAGGGGAAAACAATACCGCGGGTATCCTAGTGTAGTACAATCAATCACAGGCTGAATAATCACTCTCATTCGGTGATCTAACCTGGTAGGTCACATGATCAACCCAGGCAGCAGCGCTTCATAAAATACCGTACCCTATAGCAGCCCCTATACATGGTAGCGGTCCCTACCTATAGTAGGCGTAACAGTACAACGACAACCCTTTCAAAATACCTCTTGTCAAGCAAAGCCTGCTGCTGATTTGCTCGCCTCAAGTCGAAGCTGAGAAGAGCGTTGACCATATCCTTGATCTGACAGGGCCAAACTCGGATCCTCCATCGTCACCGACATCTTTCGGCATCCAGTTCGCATAGTAACCTCGCAGAGCAGCATCAGCCCTGTCTTTAGTCAACTACACCTGGTATTTCTTACTCTTTTTACACTATACACACTCCACTATATCCCGGAATCCACTCCTCGGCAACATTGCGTGGATCTCGTCACCATCTTTCACATTCTCTGTTCCTATCTGCAGCATCTATCTCTCTATCTACTTTCCAAATCCGGTATGAGTCCCCACCATTCGTCTCCGTTATCTACAATACCATCTTTGGTCTCGTGAGCTTTTCCCACTAGACAGGGTAGTACCAGGGTACCGCCGAGCGCTTAATTTCAACACTAACGCACTGTTGCTCGTTTGTCTTCTAGATAGGTGGATCAGCATGGCTTCAATAGACGCGCCTGTAAATGAAAGTCTTATCACGTCCGTAACCAAGTATGTAGAGGCTTACATGGCAAACTACGATGGTTCTCATGATTTCAATCACATCCAGCGTGTCCTCGGCCTTGCCAAATACATTCATACCCACGCCCCAGGTGCGTCCGAGAGGGATCCGCAAGTTGTTATCCTCTCGGCCCTCCTGCATGACGTGGGTGACAAAAAGTATCTCAAGCCGGGTGAAGATGCCTCATCCTTAGTGAATGATCTTCTTGTCTCGCACGGTGCCACCGAGGAATTGGCAAGGAAAGTCCAGACAGTCTGTCTTAGCGTGAGCTACTCGGGAGAGATCAAGGATCCCGCCCGAGTTCAAGAACTCATCAAGTTGCACCCGGAGCTTGCCGTCGTTCAGGATGCTGATCGTCTTGACGCAATTGGAAGCATCGGGATCGGCAGAGTCTTCACTTTTACCGGAGCCAGGACAAAGGCCTCTATGGCCGACTCAATTCAACACTTCCATGAGAAACTCTTGAAGCTACAGAGCATGATGAAGACAGATGTTGGACGGCAACTCGCGGAGGAGAGGACTCGGAGAATGAAAGAGTTCCTTCAGTGGTGGGGAGAAGAGGCGGCATTTTCCGGTACAGACGGGGTAGCCACGTTAGCTTAGAATACATCATATTTAAGACTACTTCCTTAGGTCTGAATTCCATTATATCTAAATACCCCCTGATGACCGGTGATCACTGTGAGAGAAATAAAGAATATTGATGGCGTAAAGGGCGAGGCTGTATATAAATACACTATCTGACCGGAATGATTTGTGACTATCTCAATGCCAATTTCCAGAACTTTCATCTTTCAGAAGTTTCGAAAAGACACCAGTCTATAGTTTGTAACGTAGTCGAAGATGTAGCTCCTCCGGGTGATCGGCGGTATGTTGAAGTGACTTCTCTACTTCATCTAGCTTAGGAACTGAGCCCTCATGGTGCTATATAGTATTTAGGATCACTTGCCGTTGTGTTGAGTGCGGCCCCCAAGTATTTCAGATGAAATGACTACAAGGATAAATTACAGGTGACAGCACGGGCTCCTAGATCAACGTCTTCAAATTTAGCAGCAAGAAAGCAGCCGACCAACGTCATTTGGAAATATTTTCGACTAACCCGAATTTAGTTTTTCGAGTCGCGCGAGCCAAAGAAGGAACTCCCGTACATACCGGTTTCTACCTACCCATTGTAGGCCAAAAGCTAAATTCATATACTCATGCATCTCAAATAAAGATCAACATGGTATAAGAACGGCTCCTTATACTATTTGTCAGGACTGCTAGTATGGGGGAGAATATGACACCTGTTGATGCACGAGACTTTCCGGAAATACCCTCGTAGCTACACTACCGTTACATACAGAAACCCTTCTTTGTCTCCTAGGAATTGTATCATGAGATTGTGACACTATTTCGTCTTAATATACCCCCAACGAATATCTCTTGTATCAGAGGTACTTTAAAATATAGATACAATACGATAAGTCTCTAGGGTGCCTATCGCACGATGATCCGTTCTTAAAAGTCTTCTCCTACATTTTAACTATTTTAGTTTAGAGAAGTGCCATGCTGTTCATTCTTGCAGATGCCCTTTGACTGTTAGCATTCCAGCTATAAAGCCCCAAACGTATCAAATTGTATAATCGAGCTCCTCTATCCGTATATTCTGAGATTGCCTATTTCAGTAGGGTGAGATCGATCTGGAGGTTAAGAATATTAGCTAAGATCCACTTGTGAAAAAAGAAATCAGGTATGGGGGTGAGATGAACACTTGTTGTTGCACAAGGAACGTACCACTAATTAGTATGGTGATCTCTACTATCTATAAGACACCTTATTTGCTCTATGGGGAGTGACAGTAGGTCACAGTCCCAGGCATGGTATATGGGGAGGCGGATGAATGAATCCAGCAATCGTCATCCTCAAAGCTCTTGGACCTCTCAAGACTTTCTCGGTTCATTTGAGCGCTGGCACTGCCGTCTAGTGTCGTAATATATCGCAGGAAATTGGGACGCGTGTTTGTGTTATCGGTAGTGAGCGAAGAGCGAATTTTCTGCCGAAAATCCATGCTGTCTGTCCCAATCCTCGCATAGGCTCGGTTCATATCGTCCCGATACGTAGCGAAATCCTTCCAAAGCCTATAGGCAGCCTGAGGGCCGGTATAATAACCAGCCTTGTAACTGGTAGAGGAATCAGCCCGATCATCGCCGTAAGAGACAGCTTGACCGCTAGCATAATTACCAGCTCGATTACCGGTATAACTAGTAGCATAAAGACTAGCATGGTTACCGGTATAGTAATCAGGCGGGTGCTCCGGATCACGATCCTCTCCGTGGTCCTCGGGGCAGGCTTCGCCTGGGTGAGCATTAGTTTCCTCGCGGGGCTCACCATTCCGGTTTTGTATATCTAGTGATTCGGCCGGTGGTTGCTGGCTCGGTGTTTGGTCAGGCGTTTCGTCTCGCCCTGACTCCGGCGGGTTTACGAAAATAAACAATGGGAATTCATCCGTATTATTTTTTGACTCTGGTGCAAGAAGATACATGATCTGCCTCAGTTCAAAATGTTGGTTGTTCTGGTATTGAATTATTATGATTGCGTAGGGAAGTTATGCGTTAGACGATTGAGCTCTAAAGCGAAGGCAGGTCACCGGTAGGTCGTAGGTGGTTAAAATTGTATGGGTTAGGACTTGATTTAATTGATTCCTAAATCTCCTCCAACTTATCTGGGAGGATCCAGGCCCTTTATATACCTATAATTCCGAATAGACCAACCTTAGGGGCACTGCCTGCTCTTTAATTACGCTAGTATCTAACATATTCTTAACCCTTAACCTAAACCTTGTAAACATCGGACATGATAAGACGATAGGTATGCTGTACGTTTTACACTTATTATAGTGTAATGTGACTTTTTCTAGGGTCGCTAAGATGGAGTCTTGTGACTAATATTACTACTATCCGTCACGAAACTATACGGAGCCTGATTTTGGATAACTTTTTGGACTAAACCTTGACCTGTGCTGTCTACAGTTCAGTTCTAATCCCTGGATCGGGGTTCGGCTCTAGAGACTTTAGACACAAAAAGTACGCTATAAGGAGAGCCGTGATGATGAACCGCCAATCGAAGCGGTGAGGTGAACTTACAAAACATTGGGCGTCATCCTGTTAAGTTTCACGTTACGAGTCGCTAGCCTCGTTGTCACTGTTTCATTTTCCTTGTCAAATGAAAATTATCGGTAATGTGGATAAAAATCATGACACTGAGTTTATTAAAAGCATAATGCTGTGGCATACTTCGGGCGTCGTAAGCCTGACAGCTACCAATGTTTAAAAATAATAAAGCTTTTAAACTTTTTGCGTAGCAACCTTATCTTAAGGGATTGAGCTTAAATTTACTACGAATGCTATTCACCTTGGGCGTGTTTTATTCGAATCACGGATGGGAGGTAGTTGGACTAGTCACACCCTTACGTACCAGTATATGTAACGGCAAATATTGGTTTACGAGGGGTATACTTGCTGCTTAAGTAACTGAATTATTTGTTGATGCCTGAGGCAACATGGGTCCGAAGTACCACCTTGTGTGCCGGCAAACGAATTGGGCTTAGCGCACTCGCCGCTTTTGCTCAGGCTCGGCTCACCCTGTCTTCAGTCAGGTGACTGAGGAGCTACGCTTATGTATTATTTATGCAGAGGGAAACGGTCCTCAAAACGGTTGAGTTTTAACTGTGCACAGTGACTTACTAGCTTATATATGTTCGAGGAAGGCACTGAACACCAATTGTGCTACCAAAATAACCGTCGAACAGAGAATTACTGCTGCAATTGCAGCCAATCGCAAAAGGCTGCAGCTAACCTTTATGGAGTAGCCACTTCAACGCTCTCCGATCGACTTCACGGGGGTCTTTCGCGCGAACAAGCCCATGAAATTGACCGTCTTTTCGACGTCGAGATAGAAAGTCAGATAATTGACTGGATTAATAACCCTGAAAGCGCTGGCCGTAGCCTGTACCGCTGGGAAATCGTCCAATCTGCTCAGTGCATTCTGGAGGCCTAAGGGCGTAGCTACCAGATCGGCGGCTATTGGGTTGATCGGTTTGTTTAAAGGCACTTGTTACACGTACCAGAGTGCTGGAACCCGATCTGAGATCTGGAGACTTGTATATTATGAATACGATTATATGTGTGTTAGATCTGTGCGAAGTGAAGCCTTCCCGTACCCGTGTTTGCGTGATCTTCAGCCGAGACAGCAATACGAGGGCAGAAACGGCAACTAAAGACGGAAGGGTGGCAACTATACGCGAGGGTATTCGGGTATATAGACCTTAGATCTTCTAGATGGCTCAAAGGGAGAGAGATCCTCAGGCTCCCCTTTGGCGCTATAGATGATTATTATAATCTGAAAACCTTTCCAAGCCCTTGTCACAGCACCCAAGCATAAAATCCAAGCCTTACATAGCCTTTGAGGCTGCTAGGGCTGCCTTAGACCTTCTGGATAAAATTAAACGTGTTTTTGACCACTATGAAGCCGTACGGCAAAGGCACAAGCTTTCGCCTTCGCATATGGCCAGTATGGACGAACATGGGCTACGCGAGGGCGAATCTCTTCACGGCAAAGTGGTAGGATCGTCACTTACGAAGCGAGGCCCTCGCCAGCACTCAGATGCCACAGGGTGGGTAACCGTTTTGGAGACTATTCCAGCGGATGGCTGTTATCTAACGCCGGCAGTCATCTTCAAGGGTGATAGTCTTTAAGGGCAGTGGTTTGTAGAGGATTATCCAAGCCGGAAATATGAAGTAACTACGAACGGGTGGACTGCCTATCGAATAGCGTATTTCTGGCTCAAAGAGGTCTACCTACCAGAAACGAAGACCAAAAATCCTAGCCAATGAGGCTCTTGTTTCTAGACAGCCATAATACCCATATAGACAGCAATTTCAGGTACGAGGGTCGGGTAACCAAGGTAAAAATAATCTATCTACTTTTACATGGCTCACATTGTGACGAGGGCTTGATTCAAGCGCTTAGAATTAGTTATTCAATTCAATAATTCTTTTTGGGTTTCAAGGGCCTTGATCTTCTTCCTCCTTTTAGTCGAGGAATTGGTCCCCTAATTATGCCCAGAGGTCGGGCTTCTATTCAGTACAATCAATGCCCGTCTGCCTAACGTATGTCTGTTCGGTTCTTTATTGTTGGTTCCATATGCAGGGGCCCTATACTTGTGACCTTTTATCGCTGCAATAGCCTAGGTCTCGATATGCATCTTCATCCAACAGAGTTTTGGCTATCTAGGCCGTGACACACATGTACCCTAGCCGGTCGATCTTGGTATATCGTCTATACTAAAGCGCCACTTTCGCGAAGAGATGGCCCTCTCTGCCTACATACCAGCCGCGTCGCCCATTTACAAACGTAGATTCTTAGCTGCGTACGTCAGAGCCAGTGAAAAGACCTCACGGCCTGAGATTATTACAGCTGTTTCCGAAAATCTAGGCTTTGACTAGTTAATCGGCGGAAACCCCTTGAAAAAGAGAAAATTGCAGCCATATCCCATAGGCCTACTACACCCGAAAAAGCCTTGTGGTAGGTCAATAATAATACAGGCAAAGAGGTCTGGGTTACTCCTGAGGGGTCTTAAGACTTTCATAACCAGTTTTCTGGCCTTAAACGCCTTCAACGAGGCTAACAAACGCTGCAAATGCCTTTGTACGAAAAGAGGGCAAGCAGATTAACCTTCTGGTTACAGAATTAGCTATTGCAAAGCAGCAGATCGATATGTTAATAGGTTGTTCTACAGGGTTCAAGAACCCACCATACAACTTTTTTTTACACTATTATAACACCCTGTAGTGCCAAGAAAGTTGTTTCTAAAATGGAAAGCTTTGCCAGCAAAGCTTCATTTTAATACGCTGTAAATCAAAATGTTCGCACTTTAATTTAAATACCTAAATACCATCTGCTTCGTTTTAGTGTTATATAAGCCTGGTTAGCAAGGTTATATTTGTATTTACATATAATAACCGTTAGTAACTATGTTTACTATTGTAGTACGCAAGTTATACAGTTAAATATAATATAAATACGTTATAGTTAATGCTTTAAATAAACTTTAACTAATTAGCTTTTTGCAAAGTTTATATAAACTAATAAAAAGCAAGCCTAGTTTTATAAAGTTTTAAAAGTTATTGTTAAAACTTTTTAAGCTTTACTTTTTTTTATATTTAATTATTATTGTTAATATATGTTAAAAAAAAAGTAAAGCTTTTTAATAATTTAAAAGCATACTTAACTTAATTACGTTATAAAATTAGTATTATTATAACTTATAACTAACTTAAACAAACTATTAAAAAACAAATATTAAAAAAAATTATATAAATAGTTATTATATAAACAATAGTTTAATGCGCGTATGAAAAAGTAAAATATATAACAAGCTTAAACATAATGCGTACATTTATTAAAATGTTATAACGTATTATACAAGCATTTTAACCCTTTTTTTATACTTTTGTACAAATAAGTTTAATAATTTAATTATAACATAAAAAATTAACGCGTCTTTTAATTAACTTGGCCACCTAATTAAATGGGCCACCTTTAAAACCTATATAAAAATTGTTATTTAATTTTTTAATAACAATTTTTATATAGGTTTTAAAGGTGGCCCATTTAATTAGGTGGCCAAGTTAATTAGGAAATACGTTAATTAAATTTAATTAGATATATTATTACTAAATGTTTTTATAACATTTTGATAAGTATGCGCATTATGTTCGGGCTTGCTACATGTTTTACATTGTTGTACGCGCGCTAAACTACTATTTGTATAACAATTATTTGCACGTACTTTTTTCAAAATTTGTTTTTTAATAGCTGGCTTAGTTTTAAAATTTTATTTTTTTTGTATAATAAATAATTTTTTATTTTAAATACGTTTGCTTTTTATATAACAACGTTAACTAAGTTTTTAATTTGTTTTTTAATAATGCGATTTTATATATAAACAGCGTTATATTTTTTATAATATAGTTAACTATATTTAAAATAGCTTTTAATAAACTATTTTAATGTTATATAACTTTATTTTTAATATATTTAGCTTGTAATTATATAATAGTTACGTTATAAAAAGTTTTTAATTATTAAACAAACAAAAGCTTGTTTAATAATTTTAAAAATGTTTTAGTTAATAATTAAATTTTAAGCTATTAAAAAAATATTTTAAGTTGTATAATATAAGTTTAATGCTTTTAAAGCTTTGTACGCTTTATAAAACGCTGCAAAAAAGTTTTTTTTGTAATATAAGTAATATATGCTTATATTAAATTATTTATTTTTTTAGCGAATAATTGCTTTAATAAGCTAAAAAAATTAACATTAAAAAGTTAAAGTTAATATAACAAATGTAAAAGCATATAAAAGGTAATAATTTTATGTTTTTTTATGTATAGTTTAGAATTAGTAAAATAATAGCTTTTATAACTATTAAAAATTAATAAGCAATAAATATTTTTTGTACAACTAGTTATATATTTATTAAAATATTAAATTTAATTAAAACTTTGTTTATTTGTTATTTAACTGTTTTTTATTATTATAATAACTTAATTGCTTAATAATTTATTGTTTATATATTAAAACTAAAAATAGTTTTTTTTATTAAAATAATATAACGCATTTTACAAGCTAGTTTTGCACACAAGCAAGTTTTGCACTTTTTTTGGCGTACTTTATAAGCTAATTTATATGTAGAAATATTTATTCCACTTTATTATAACTTTGCGAAAAAAGGTCGTACAAAAATAAATTTAGTAGTATTAAATTCGGAATTAAATAAAGAATTTAAAGATCTTTATTTTTTATTTTTTAACTATTTTATTTAAAGCGTTATTAAAAACTACGTTAAAATAATCTTTGTAAATTTGTTTTTTAAAGCTATATGTTTAAATAAAATAGCTAAAAAAAAAAAGAAAATACTATTAGATTTGTTATTTCATTGCAAATCTAATAATTTTAAAAGTGACGGCTAAGTGGCTGTGCTGCCTGCAGCATAGCCCCACAACCGGATCTTAGCCGCATTATATACATACTAGTATATATGGCCCACTGTTATGTTTAAAAAGTCTTTTAAAGTTAAGTACAATATAAAATATATTCTAAATAGTAAGTCTTGTATAAAACTAAAGCTTATAAAAGCAAAAAATAATATATAAAGCATATTTAAATAAATTATAGTAATATAAACAAACAAAATTAAAAAAAACATATTTTAATTAATAGTTTAGTTAGTAATACATTTAAATTATAATAATTATTTTTTTTTATATAATAAATTGTTTTAACTTAAATATAAACCTAAATATTATTATAAATAATGCTAATATAATTAAAAATAAAATTATAATAAAGTATAATATAAAATTAAAAGCTAAAAATTAATTAAAATTAATAAAAAATAAGTGTAAACAATAAAAAAACTAATGTAAACAATAGAAATTTTTAGCTAATAAAAAAATTTTGCGCATTTTAAATAATTTTTAAATATTTAAGCTTATAATAACGTGTTGTTTTAAACGTAAATTATTTAGCAAGCTAATTTAAAAACAAAATAACGTACCGGACGGGCAAGTGGTACAAACGGGCAAGTGGTACACCCTTATTTCCCATACAAACTTGTCTTATGCATCTTAGCAAATATTAGGGCTAGGGTTTAATAATTACTACTATTAGATTTGTAATTAAATAAGGAATTTAAAAATATTTTTTTTTAATTTTACTACTATTTTTCTTTATACCTAAATAGAAAACCACGCTAAATTTTAGCGTGGTTTTTAATAGCACTTTAAATAAAAATAGTAGTAAAATTAAAAAAATTATTTTTAAATTCCTTATTTAATTACAAATCTAATAGTAGTAATTATTAAACCCTAGCCCTAATATTCGCTGAGATGTATAAAACAAGTTTATATAGGAAATAAGGGTGTACCATTTGCCTGTTTGTACCACTTGCCCATCCGGTACGTTATATAACTTGTTATATTTTTTTTTTTTTTTAGCTGCTGCTAGCATTTTTTATTAGTTTTAGCTACAGTTACTGCCAATTACTTTTTTATTTAAATTATTGTTTTTATTATTTATTATTTTGTTATTATGTTTTTTTGTTATTAACGTTAACGTATAATACAAGCTACTAAAACATATAAGCTACTAAAACACTTTTTTAATTTTTATATATATATTCTTAAAACATTAATTATTTAATAACTAATAATGCCGCTATTATATAAAAAAAAAAATATAAAACTTGTATTATAAGCTATATAACGCAACCTAAAATTATTTATTTAGCGTGCTGCAACTATATATAATATTTTTTATATAACATTTTATGCGTAATAATAAGATTGTTTAATAAAAGCAATTATATTAAGCGCTAAATAAAAATTAATAAAACTTAAAAAGTAAATTATTGTATAATATATAATAAATCTAGTTTTATAATCGTTTTTGCTTTGGTTAAATAGTATTAAAAATATAGCTAATTTTTTTTTGCGCATATATAATATAACTGCGGTTAGCATTAACTAAGCTTTAAACTTTATATAATAATAACTTATTTTTTGTACGCGTTTTAATTAAAAAATTAATTATTAGCAAGTTTTTTACAAAAATTTTAACGTATATTAAAAATAGTTTAAGCTTATATAATTTATAATAATAAAATTTAAAATTATTAAAAAAAATATTTATAATTTTAATAAAACTAGTTTTATAATAAATAAAGTATTGTTTAAAATAGTTGTTATAACTTTTAATTAGCGCAAACAATTAAAAGCTATATATTAAAGTAATTAAAAATAGTTGTTTATTATTTAAAGTGTTAAGTTATATAGTTATATAGTTTTGCTATATATTATTTTGGCAAAAAAAAATTATTTTTTATTATAGTATAAAAATAGCAAATTATTGTTCGATTAGGTTATTATAACAATAAAAAACAGCTAAACAACAAATAAACAAAGTTTTAATTAGATTTAACATTTTAATAAATATATTACGCGTTATATAAAAAGTATTTACTGCTTATTAATTTTTAATAGTTATAAAAGCTATTATTTTATTAAATTTAAGTTGTACGCTAAAAATTATAATATTATTACTTTTTGTATACTTTTTTATTTATTATATTATTTTTAGTTTTTTAATATTAATTGTTTTAACTTATTAAAACGTGCGTACATAAAAAAAATTAATAAATTAATATAAATATATATTATATATATTAAAAAAAAAGATTTTTTTGCAACGTTTTATTAAGCGTATAAAACATTTATAACTAAATTAAACATTTAAAAAAGTTTTTAAAACATTAAATTAGTTTTATACAATTTAAATTATATAATTTTATAGCTTAAAACAAAATTATTAACTAAAATACTGTTTAAATTATTATTATTAATTAAAAAACACTTATTTTTTTTAAAAATTACAAACTTTATATAATATTAAAAATATATAATTTTAAGCTAACTATATTAAAAAAAAAGTTATATAATATTAAAGTAGTTTGCTAAAAACTATTTTAAAAGCTATTAACTAAGTTATAAAAAGTATAATATTATTTATATATAAAGTTTAATTATTAAAAAAAAAAAACGTAGCATTTTAAACAGCAAACTATAAATTTAGCTAACGCTGCTATATAAAAAATAAACGTATTTAAAATAAAAAGTTATTTATTATATAGCAAAAATAAAATTTTAAAACTAAATAAGCTGTTAAAGCATAGATTTCGAATAAAATACGTATAAGTAATTATTATACAAAAGCTGGTATAACGCGCGTACAAAAATATAAAACATATAGCAAGCTTAAGCATAATGCGTAAACTTATTAAAATATTATAAAAACATTTAGCAATAATATATCCGATTAAATTTAATTAATTTAATATGTTGTAGTTAAATTATTTAACTTATATGTACAAAGGTATAAAAAAGTATTTTAATAGCTTGTATGTTTTAATAGCTTGTGTTATACGTTATTAGATTTGTTAAGCGCGCTAACATAAATTTAGCTATTATAAAAAGCTTTTTTATATAATTAGTTTTTTTATACTAGCTGCAATAAAAGTTATAAAATTTGTTAAACTATAAATTATTTTATATTATTTTTTTATATAAATTGCTGTTTATAATTTAGATTTTTTTTATAATATAATTTAAAGCTGTTTAAATGTTTAAGCTTTTTAAATAAAATAAATATATATTTTAAGCTTGTTGCGTTAATAATAACAACTTTGTTTTGTTAATTAAAACTAATATAAATGCTAATGTTTTTTAAGTAAATTTAAAAGCTTATTATAAAAAAATTGCAGCTGCTTAATTTTAGCTTTTTTAAACTTTTTATTATTTTTTTACAGTTTATTAAGCTGCATATAATATAATTAATAAAATTAAAAATAATAAAATAGTTATATTTTATTTTATTTTATTTATTTTATTTTGCTAACTTAAATATAATTAAAAGCATTATTTAGCTTATAAAACATATACAACTAAATAACGTTATTTAATATATTTGTTTATTTTTTTTATTGCTATTAACATTATTAATAATTATTATAATTTTTGTTTTATATTTAAAGCTAACTTATTTAAACTATAAAATAACGCACTTAATATTGTTAAACAATTATATTACGTTTTTAGTTTTTAAATATTAATTATATTATTTAATATTTAGCAATAAAATAATTTGTTAAAAAAGTTAAAAATTTTATTAAAACTAATATTAATAACACGTTTTAAAACGTTTATATTAATAAATTAAAATATAATAATATATTTAAATTTAATATTAAATAAAGTTAAGTTTAATTAATATATAATTTATTAATAAAGCGTAAACATTTTTAAAGTTTAAAATAATAAGTTTAATTTTTATTATGTTCAAATTTTAGGTTTTATTAATGTTTTTTAAAACTAATATTTTAAAATTTTGTTAAAAATTAATTAATTTAGCTTTAAAATCTTTTTGTACTAAAAACGCTAGCTTAAATAGCTTTAATTTTTTTTATATAATTTTATTGTTTTTTAAATTTTTTAATAAATATAAAAACAATAATATTAATAGCTAACGTGCTATACAAATAAACAGTTTGTACAAATTAAACAGTTTAATTTTTACACCTTTATATATACAACTTAAATAATTTAACTATAATATAAAAAATTAATTAAAACTAATCGGAATTATTTTTATTAAATAATTTTATATTGTTTTAACAAATGCGCGCATTATGCTTAAGCTTGCTGTATATTTTATAACGCTATTAGCATGCTGCTTTTTTTTATATATAATAACTATTTGCCTGCATTTTTTTTGTTATTTAGTTTTTAATAGCCTGCTTAGTTTTAAAATCTTGTTTTTTTTATATAATAAATAATTTGTTTTTTTGTATACATTTTTTTTTTGTATAACAATGTTAGCTAAACATTTATTTGCTTTTTATAATATTACAATTTTTTTTTTTAATAATGCAGCTTAATATATAAACAGCGTTATATTTTTTATAATTTAATTAATTATAAACAAAATATTAATTAGCAAGTTATTTTAATATTATATAAATTTTTTTTTTATATATTAAGCTTGTAATTATGTTTTTATTATGTTTTAAAAAGTTTTTAAATGTTAAACAAGCAAAAGCTTATTTAATAACTGCAAAAATGTTTTAGTTAGCAATTTAATTTTTAGTTGCAAAATTATATAATTTAAGTTATATAAAACAAATTTAGTTTTTTTAAAGCTTGCTTAAATGTTTAATTTAGTTATAAAAGCTTTATACGCTTTATAAAACGTAGCAAAAAAATCTTTTTTTGCAATATAAATAATATAAGCTTAAATTAAATTAGTAATTTTTTTATTATATGCATGTTTTAACAAGTTAAAACAATTAATATTGAAAAGCTAAAGTTAATATAACAAATAAACAAGCATACAAAGTATAATAATGTTATAATTTTTGCAATATAGCTTAAATTTTGTAAAATAGTAGCTTTTATAGCTGTTAAAAATTAATAAGCAATAATTATTTATTATATAACTAGCTATATATTTATTAAAATGTTTAATTTAATTTAAATTTTGTTTGTTTATTATTTAGCTGTTTTTAATAGTTATAATTTTTTAATTGCTAAATAATTAGCTATTTGTATACTAAAACAATAAATAAGTTTTGTTTATTAAAATAATATATAATAAAACTATATATTTATACAAATTAATATTTTAAAATATATTTAACTAATTATAATTGTTTTGCTAACTAAATTTTAGTTTTTTATATTAATTAAACATTATAATAACTATTTTAAATAATAGTTTACTTATAATAAAGCTAATTTTATTAAAGTTATAAATATTTTTTTTTATTATATTATATTTTTATTTTATGTTTTATATAAAGCTAAACTATTTTTAATACGCGTTAAAATTTTTGTAAAAAACTTATTAATAATTAATTTTTTAATTAAAACATGTTTAAAAGCTTAATTGTTATTATATAAAGTTTAAAGCTTAGTTAACGCTAACTTTAAGCGCGTTATATATATGTAGCAGTTAGTTAGCTATATTTTTAATACTGCTTAACTAAAAAAAAAACAATTGCAAATTTAAATTAATTATATATTATATAATAGTATTTTTTTTAAAGTTAGTTAATTTTTGTGCAAAAAAAAATAAATTTTATTTTAGCTTGCAACTATATTATTAATAGCTTAACGTTATACAAAAAACGCTATAAATTTTTGCTATAAAAATAAAAAATAATTTTAAGTTATTTTAAAAAGCTTATAATACAAGCTGCAAATCTGCTTTTTTTGCAGTATGCGCTATTGTTAATAGCAGTAAAAATAGTAATAAAAAATAGTATATATAAAAGTATGAAAACCAAACTGTTTAACTTGTGCGGACCGTTTACTTATATAATACATTAATATTTATTAATTATATTTATTTAGCCAGCTTTTTTATTTAACTTTATAATATAGTTTATTTTAATAACGCATCCCCTAATTGACCGGATCACCCAATTAACCGGATCACTTTTTTTGCCATACAAATATTGTCCGTACGTTATCACGTGATAATTTAATAACTTTACTAGTTTTTACTTTATAAACTAATAAAATATACTATTAGATTTGCAACTAAACGTAGATTTCAAATCTATAAAGTATAGTCTTACAGCTATTTTTGTTAATTAGTTATTAAGCAATACGCTAAAGTAAGCGCTAAAATAATCCCTGCTTAGCGCTTATTTAGCGTATTGCTTAATAACTTGCTTAATAAAATAGTTATAAAATAAATAAAAATACTACTAAATTTGTTTTTTAGTTACAATTCAAATAGTACCATTTATTATATTATAGCTATAATATTAACAAAGTTATTTATATGCCAAAAAGTATTAATTTTTATATATAAAGTAGTGTACAGAATTCTTTTTAACTTTATAAGCTAAATAATGGGGCTAATTTTAAAATGTTTATATAATAATTTTTCTTATTTAATTTCGAATTTAATAATGTTTTTATCTTATTTTTACAATTTTTCTTTAAAAAGTTATTAAAAGATTAATATAACAAATTTAAAAATAGTACGGAATTCGAAACTGATCCGGTTAATTAAGAGATGCGTTATATTATATTTTTTATTTGTTTTTAGCATTTTTTAATATAAGCATAAATAAAATGTTTAAAGTTTTAATTATTTAAAGTTTTAATAACTATATAAAAAATATATTATAAATTTAATTATATTGCTATAAAAGTGTTAAATAATACGTTTATAATTTAACTATTTTTAAAATTTTAAAAAGTTTAATAAACTTAAAAGCTAACTTATAATTTTAAAATTTAAAGTTTTAAGTTAATAAAGCTATTAATTTTTTTGTATAAAAACTTTTAAAAATATGTTTAACGTTATAATTTTTTATATATTTTTTAATTATATTGCGTTATTAATTTGTTAATTTGTTATAAATAGTTTTTAATTTATATAACTAGTTTTATATTAATAATATGTTTTTTAAAATAAAGTTGTTTTTAACAAAAAATTTAAATTTTAAAATATATTTATATAATGCTTTAAAAAATAACTTTTTAATAGTGCTATTAATAGCTATATTTATTGCAAAAAAAGCTTATAACAATAACTAAAACTAATTAGTTTATTTATTATTAATAAAGCATTAAAAATAGCTTTTTATAATTTGGTTCATTTTTTTAGTTTAGCTATTAGTTTAAAAATAAAACGCAATTAAAATTTTTTTTTTAATTTTAAAATAATAATATAAATTTAATTAAAACTAATTAATAAAAACAAAATTTTTATTAAAAACTATATTTATAAAAGCTTTAAAACAACATTTTATTTTTTTATAAAATAAAATTGTTAGCTAAATAATAATAATAATAATGTTAACAAAAAATAAGTATATAAATTTAATAAATTAGTTAATTATTATAAATATTATGTTAACAATAGTTTTATAATAAAATATTTTAAATAACTTAGTAATAAAGTTTATAAATAGTTTTTTTATAAAGCTAATAAATATTAAAAAAATATTTAAAGCATTATATTTTTAATAATATTTTGCTTTAAATTTAAAACAAATAACATATTTAATTATATAGTTATAAATATTTGCTTTTATAATTTTTTAATAAAACTTTTATTATAATAGTTTTAATATATAATTTTAACTAAAATATTTAGTTATAAAATTATTATAATATAGCTTAATAAACTAAAAATAAACTAATTTTTAAAAAAAAAAATATAAGCTTTGCTTTTATATTATAATAAAATTTTTTTAATAAACTATTAAAGCTTTATAAGCTATTTATTTTAAAGTTGTTTATATAATTAATAACATTTAAATTTTTTTTTTTTAAATTTAAAAAATTAAGTTTTATAAACTTTGTTAAATTTTTAAGTTTTAAAAGTTTTTATTATTTGCAACTATATATGTGCAATAATATATAACTGTTTGTATAAAAATAATATATTTTGCAGCCGATTTAATAACAAAAATTTTTTTTGCAAAAGTTTTAAAAATATAGTTTTTTATTTTAGTATTAGCTATTTTAATTTTTTGTTTTAACAAAAAAAAATAAATTAGCATTTTAAGCTTTATAAGCTATATAATTAAAACAGCGTAAAAACGTATTAGCTTTATTTTGTTTGCTTTTTTTATATTTAATAATAAAGTTAAAAAAAGCTAAATATATATATTAGCAAACTTATTTGCTATTTAATTTAAACGTTTTTATAAAAGCTTGCAAATTAATATAATTAATTAAAACTTTAATAAGCAATTTATTTTTTTATAAATAGTGCTGCTAATATTTAAAACATTTTATAATAGCAAGCATTTTTTTAATTAAAAATATTATATTTTGTTTTTATATTGTTAAACATATAAAAATAAAACAAAATAAGTTATTATTGTTTTTAATTGTTTTTTTATAATAATGTTTTTATTAGCGTTATTTTAAAAAAATTAATATTTATTAATATTTGTTTTTTAAAATCGAAATGTATAAAAAAAATAGCTTTTTTAAATAAGTTTTTTTAGCTTATTAAAAGCTGTATACGCTAAACTATTTAGTAAAATTTAACTTTTTTTTGTTTTAATTGCGCTTTGTTTTAAATACTTAGTTAGTAAAGTTATAATTTAAAAATACCTTTTAATAAAGCAGTAATAAAAGTTGTAAAACTTTAAAAATTGTTATAGTTTATAATAAAAATAAAAAAGTAGCTAGTTTTAAATAATGTTAATATAGCTAAAATTTATTTTAATTTTTTTATTAAATATAACATATTTTAAAAAGTTAAGTTTTTTTTAATAAAACAAATATTTAAAAAGTTTAACATATAGTTTTACTTTTTATAGTTTTTAAATAACGTTTTATATATATTTTATATAAAATTTTTTGTTTATTAAAAACATAAGTATTGTTAAATAAGCTTTGTGCGATATTGTATGTTAAACACATGTGTAAAATAAAATATAATCTATTGTATTATATTTATTTATATTTTTTTATATAAAAAAAAAAAGCTTTATATAAAGCAGAGTTTTTATTTTAAGTAAAAACTTTTGCTAGCGTATAAGCTAATACAATAAAAGGAATTAAGTGTGCACGTGCTAATAACTTTATATATAACAATAACTTTATATATGCTTATACGTACGGTTGTAACTAATATTAGTTATTTTAATACTAGCTTTTTTTTTTTTAGTTGCAACTTATTATTATATAAAAAAAAAGAAAAAAATAAATTATTAAACAGCTGTGCGTATATAGTTTGTACAGTATTAAAAACAATTATTTAGTTTTAATTAGGTTTTAAAAAAGTAGTTAAATAACTATTTTTGCGTGCAAAATCGAATTAGTAGTTTATTTTTTTAATTAGATTGTAAAAAGTATATTGCAAAGCTGCTGCTTTAATTATATAATTAATTTAATTAGTTAAAAGTATAAATAATTAATTATAAAGCTGTTAGTTTAGTTTGTGCTAATTAAAAGTTTGCTTTTATATGCTAACAAGGTTTATAATTTTGTTAATTTGTATAATTTTATTAACTGTTATATAAATAGTAAAAGTTATATTTTAATTAAAGTGTGTTTTTAGTTATACAAATAAGTTAATTATATAAAAAAGGCTAATTGTGCAAAAAAAAGTTTAAATATAAATATTGCTAAAATTTTTAGCTGTTTTTTGTTTTTTTTACACTTTTATTTTTTTTTTATACGTTTTGTTTGTTTTTGTTTATATATATATATATTTGTATAATAAATGTTATTTATATGTTTAGCAATAATAGTTGTACGCTTATAATTATTAGCTAAAAGCTTAGCTTTAATGTTGTACTACTTTTAACAAATGATTTTAATAATCGTTAGCTTTTATATTTATTTTGCGTTAATATATATATATATTTTTTTTTGTTATATGTTTATTATATAATATTGTTAATAGTTTTAGTTTTTTATATATAAGCTAAAAAAGCTTAAGTTGTTACAATGTTTTTAGTTAATATTTAAATTTAAATTTTAGCTTATAAGCTGCTAAATTTGTTTATTATACGCATTATTTACTGCAAAAGTTATTTTTAAACTGTTTTTATTTAATTATATAATATTGTTATTGTTTTATATAAGCAAAATGCTTATACTAATTGTAATAGTTTTTTATTTTATAAATATTATTAGATTATAAAGTTTTAAAGTAATGCTTGTATAGTATACGTTTAAAAATTGTATAACGCTTGTTATAATTATTATGTTTAAAAAAAAGTTAAAGCTAAAATATTGTTTATAAAAAAAATAAAAATAAGTAAAGTTTGCGTTATTTTTTGTTTTTTAAAATTTTTTTTAAAGTTAATATATTTTTGTACGTTGCTTTTATTATTATGCACTTTTTTTTTTATAATTGTTATAATTGTATATAATTATTTAAATTTTATTTATATATGTTTTTATTTGTATAAGTAGTTTATTTATTAATACAAAAGTTTTTAATGTTTAATTTAGCGTTTTTTTTATAAACGCGTTAATAAAATTATTTTTGCTATTAATTTATTATACTTTAAAGTTTTTTTTTGTACAACTTTTTAAATAATATAATATTTATTATTAAACGCTTTTTTTGCGTTATATTTAGCTTTACTAAATAGTTATATAATAACTTTAAGTTAAAATATAAAACTGTTAAAATAAAAAGTAAACTTAGCGTAGTTATAATTTTTAAAAATGTTATATAAAAAACAATAGCGTTATTAAAACTGTTAATTATGCTATATAATTTATTAGCAAGTATGTTTTTAGTTATTTTTTTATATTTATTAAAGTTTTAGTATATAATATTTTTTTTAATTTTAAAGCTTAGGTTTGCTTTTATATAGTTTTTAATACTTAATATAATAAAAAGTTTAAGTTATAAGGTTATATTAGCATTATTAGCAAAAGATTTGTTTATAAAAATAAACAGTTTTATATAATGTAAATTTAATAATATAAAAATTAAGCTGCAGCAATAAAACTGTATACTGCTTTTAGTTAGCAAATATTGCTAATATATACGCTTTTTGCACGTTATAAAATATATTGCTATATAAAGTTTTTTATATAAAAGTTAATTAAGTTTAATTAGTTTGTTTAGCTTTTTTGCGTTAAAATAATATTGCTTTTAAATAATAAAGTAATTTGTTTGCTATTAAACTTTATAAAGTAGTTTAGTTAAAATATTTTTTTTAGTTTTATATAAAACTTAGCTTGCTGCAGCTTACTTTTTTTTTAGCTAAAAAATTAAGCGTTATAAAGCTAAATATATTCTTTATTTAAAAATTAATAATGCTAAAGTTATATAATAGCTTTATTATAATTAAAAAACATAAGTTGTATATAAAAACAGTTATTTTTAATTTTTTATAATAGTATTAATAATAAGTTTTAAATTAATATAGTTTTAATTTTGCTAATTTATATAAAGGTTATACAATTTATAAAATTGTTTTATTAAAATATTTCGATTTTAGTTTTATTAATAATTGTATAAAAATTTTTTTAGTTAGCTTATTTTTTAATTGTATATACGCTTATATAATATTTTAAAGCTTGCTTAATATATTAAAATTGCATATTAAAAAAAAGCCTAGTGCAAAAAGTAATTGCTAGCTTATTTGCTAAATAGTTAGCAATTATATAAAAATTTTTTTTTTTACTATTGTTATAGCTTTATATAACAAGTTTTAATTTTTTGTATAAAGCAAAACTTAAAAATGTAAATATTGCTATATTTAGCTAGATTATATTTTATAAACTAGAATACGCTTTATATAATAAAGTTATTAATTTTTATAGCGTTTAATTTTTTAAATAAAGCGTTAAATATATTAATTATGCCGTTTTTACGCAATTTAACAGCTAAAAAATAGTTTTATTTTTTTTTAAAAGTTAAAAATAATTAGCTAATTTGTTATATAAAAATTGTATAAAAGTTATTTGTTTTTTAAAAACGGGTTTGTTTTTTTATATAGCTAAAAGTTAAAAATGCTTATTGTTTAGCTTTATTTTTTATATATTTAAAGTAGCTTTTTTAATTATATAATAATATAGTTTAATTTGCATATATTTAAAACGTATTAAACTGTTTATTAAATTAATAATTATATTAGATTTTTTAATTAATTATATTTTGTACAAACTATTTTAACTTTTTTTTTTATGCTATATTAAAACTTTGCTTTGTAAAAAAAAAAAATAATATGTTATATAAAGCAAGCTTGTTATACTAATTAATTGCATAGTTAATTTTAACCTTTGCTTTTTTTTTGCATAGCATTTTTATTATTTTTTTAATAGCTTTTGTTACAATTGTGTAAAATGCTTTACAACATTGTATTAATATTATAAACTAAGATTTTAAGCTAAAAAAAAAAAAAAAAAAAAAGATAGCGAAGCTTGCAGTTTTTTAAAATTGGATATAGTACAATTATTACTTTATAAGTTGTAGCTTGTGCGTTTTTTATTAATATAACAGTTTAGTAATAGTTTATGCGTTATATTTTTTTATTAAAACAAAAATATAGATTTCGATTTATATTAATGCTAAGTATAGCGTTTAATTATTATAGCTTTTTTTAACTTTTTGGCTATATTGTTATTTAAGTAATTTTTTGCATGTTTATTTGCGGCAGCTGTACGCATTTATTTTTTTAGTTTAACTAATAGCTTTAAAATTTTAAAGTGTAGCTTATAAAATTGTTTAAATGCAGCAAGTGCATTTTTAAAGTTTTTTGCTAAGTATTATATATTATTAAAATTATATTTTTGCTAAAAAACTTAGTATTATAATATATAATATTTTTTATATAAGCGTAATTTTTTTATTTTGTTTATTTTGTACTTAAGTTTTTTGTTAATATTTTTAAGTTTTAAAAGCGTTTAAATCTGTTATAATAATAAGTTGTTATTTGCTTTTTGTAGTTAGTTAATATAAAATAAGTTTTTTATTTTATATAATAAAAATAAGTTTAAAATGTAGCTATAGCTTTATTTTTTTAAAATTTTAAATAGTTTTATAAATTATAAGTTTAGCTAAATAATTAATACTTATATAAAAAACCTTTTTTTTTTTAAAAAATACTTTGTTTTTTATTTTAAAGTTAATTAGTTTACGCTTTTTATTAGCTTATAATTTTTATTATTTTTAAGCTGCTTTTGCTAATGTGTTACGTTTGGGAAGTCTTTTAAGGTCAGGTACAATATAATGTATATTCTGTATAATAGGTCTTATATAAGACTAAAGCTTGTAGAAGCAAAGAATAGTGTGCGGAGCATACCTGGATAAATTATAGTAATATAGGCAGACAGAATCAGAGAGAGCATACTCTGATTGGTGGTTTGGTTGGTAGTGCACCTGAATTATGACATAATGCGTATGCTATTTTTTAAACCTTTTATATTTATTTTATTAGTTTTAATGCTAGCTTTTGCAGCAGCATGCTAGTTTTTTTGTTTAAAAGCTTTATTAATAATAAGTTATATATATTAGTTTTTAAAGCCACTTTTAAAAAAGCTATATTTAATAATAAGTGCTATAATAAATTGTAAACAAAATTTAACGCTAATAAATAAAAGCTTTAATTATTTTAATATTTGTTAATATAAAATTGTAATTATTAGTTAAGTTTTTAATTAATAAACTTAATTGCTTTTTATATTTAAAAGTAATAAGCGCTACTATTATAATGTTTTGTTTTAATTAACTTGTTAATCTTTTTTTATAAAATCTAATATAAAAAGCTTTGCGTTATTTAACAGTTAATAGTTTAGCATGCTAAAAAATTAATATAAAAAACAATAGTATTATATTATTATTGTTTTTGCTATATTAAATTTTTTATTTAAAAATATAGCTAGCAAACAATTAAACTTGTTTATAAAAGCTTAAATATAATTGTAGCTTTAGCAGTTTTTTAACATATTTTTTTTGTTTATTATTACTTGTTTTTATATTGCTTGCAGTATTAATATTAAATATAATAGCTTAAATGTTTTGTTTTAAAATATTTTGTTTTAAATAAAGCTAATAAAAATTTTGTTTAATTATTTTAATTGTTTTGTTTTAGCTTAAATAAGCAATAATTTTAAAGTAATATAACTTTTTAATTAAAGCTGTTTGTAAAAAAATAATACTATTTAAAATAGTTTTAAGTATTTATAGCTAATAGTTTTTATAGCCCAATTTTTAAGCTTTGTTTTCTCTCGCGGAAAAAACGACGCCGTTAATTCCATGCTGGAATTAACGGTGTATATATGATCCACTTCTACGCGACATTTTCTTTTTTAATTAGTTTTATTAGTTTAGCTTTTTTAAATGCTATTTTGTTGCTTTTTATAACAGCTATTAATTTTTTTATAGCTTAAAGTTTAATTATAATTAAAGTACGTTTTTTTTTTTAAGTTTATATTAAAAAATAATATTAAAGTTTATTAAAAAGTTAGCTTATTAAACTTAGCGTATTAAAAGCATACGTTTAATTAAAAAGTATAAAAAGGTTTAATAATTAATAACAATAAAAAATTTCTGTTTTAAAAGCTTTAAGCAATAATGCTTTAAAGTTTATATTACAGCTAACATTTTTTTATTTTATATAAAATAAGCTTTTTTTAATACAATTATTGTTTTAAAAAAATATTTTACAAGCTTTTATTTTTTGTTTTTTTGTTGCTGTTAAATAATTTTGCTAATAGCATTTTTTAATACGTTTGTTTTTATTTAAATAAGTTGCTTTAAACAAAAAAATGCTAATACTAATGTTTAATATGCTAATTGCTTTATAGCTTTAAAAACGTTTTTTTGTTTTAAGCTTTTTTTAAACAAAGCGTTTTTTTTAAATAACTAGTTTAATAGTTTAGCAATATTGCTAACGTAATAAATAAACATGCAAATAAAGTTATATAATTTTAAAAAAAATTGAACTGTTTTAATTTTGTTAAGGTTTTTAAACTTTTAGTTTATAATAGTTTCGATTTTTGTTAAATTAATTTAAATACCAACTTTAGCTTTTATAATAACGCTTAAATAATTTATTATAATAATATTAAATTAAAATTTTTTAATATTTTTTTGTAATTAAATTTTATATAAACAATAAATAACTTTTTTATATTATTTTTAATGCTTTTTTTTTAGTTTTAAATATATTAATATATTATTAGCATATATATTAACAAATTTGTTTAATAATTTTTATAGTTAAATATTAATAAAAAATTGCTATTAAGCTAAGCTTATTTTAAAACTAAAAAAAAAAACTTTTTATTAAAAAACTTTTTATTAAATACAAAAAGCTATAAAATATTAAAAGTTAATTAATATATATAGCTAATAAAAAGTTTTAATAACGTTAAATTTAAAATATTGTTTTATATTTTAATAGTTATAAATAATACTGTTTAAATTTAAAGCTAAAACTACTTTATTTTTTAAGTATTAGTTTTATTAGTAGTAATTAATATAAAATTTTTGCTTTTATAAATGCGGCTTAAAAGCAAATAAAATTAGCGCTGCATTTACTTTTATAGCTAGTTTAATAAAGTTTATTTTTAACAATTAGTTTATTACTTTTTTTTTAAAAATAAATATTAAATTAAAGTTTAATATTTTAAAAGCTTATTGTTTTATACTTTTTTATTAAATTTAAAAACTATATTATGTTTTAATTGTAATAAAAGCAAAATGTTTGCTTTTTTTTTTAAAAAAAAACTTTTTAAATATGCTAATAGTTTTAAAAAAAAATATTAAACTAAAGCTATAACCTATAACACAAGCTAGTTTTGCACACAAGCAAGTTTTGCACTTTTTTTAAAGTACCCTGTAAGCCAATTTTCTATGCAAAAGTACTTACACTACTTTTTAATAACTCCGCGAAAAAGGGTTGTACAACAAAATAATTAGTACTACTAGATTTGTAATGAAATAACGAATCTAATAGTATTTTCTTTTATTTTCTAACTATTTTATTTAAGGCGTTATTAGAAACTACGCTAAAATAATCCCTGCAAATTTGTTTTTTAAAGCTATACGCCCAAATAAAATAGCTAGAAAATAAAAGAAAATACTATTAGATTTGTTATTTCATTACAAATCTAATAGTACTAATTATTTTGTTGTACGACCTATTTTCGCAAAGTTATTAAAAAGTGGTGTAAGTACTTTTGCATAAAAAATTAGCTTACAGGGTACTCCAAAAAAAGTGCGAAACTTGCTTGTGTGCAAAACTAGCTTGTGTTATGGGTTAATTAATAATAATAATAATATTTTTAAATTTTTTTTAAAATAAAGTAGTTAATATTATATTTTATGTAATTAAATATATTATATAATCTTTTTATACAAAAGTGCTTAAAACAATAATAAAGCTGTTATAGTTTTGTTTTTATAAAATATATTTTAGCTTTATATAAGCTAATATTAAAAAATAAATATTTTTATTTATATATAACAAACATAGTTTTATTATTTTTTTATATAATAATATTTTTTGTATTATTAAAATATGTTTGCAATTTATTAGCGTTTTTTAATAAAAATAAAAAAAAAAGTAAAGCTGTTTAAAATATAATATGTTATTATATTAAAAGAATTTTTTATTTGTATAATATTAATAGCGCTTATAGTATTATTAGTGCTAAATTTAATATATATACTTTTTAATGTTTAGCTTACTTTTATATAAAAATAAATTTTAAAATAAGCTTTTAGTTATACTTTTTTTATTGTTAAATAATTTAAAGCGCTTATATTTTATAGTTTATTTTAATATTTTGTATAATATTAGTTATTTAATATAAACTAGTTAAACAAAACATTTGTTTTGCAGTTTTAAATGTTTTTACTAATTATATAATAAAAAAAAACATTGTTTATTAAAAATTAAATTAATTAGCTGCTAAATTTTTTGTTAATGTTTTTATTACTTTTGTTTAACTTAAAAAATTTTTAAAGTTAAACAAAAATAATAAAGATATTAATAAAAAATTTAATAGCTAATTAATTTAATTTTTAATAAATAATGCTTTTTTTTATTATATAACTAGTAAAAATATTTAAAACTGCAAAATAAATATTTTGTTTAATTAATTTATACTAAATAATTAATATTATATAAAATATTAAAATAAATTATAAAATATAAACGTTTTAAATTATTTAACAATAAAAAAAATATAATTAAAAGCTTATTTTAAAATTTATTTTTATATAAAAATAAGTTAAACATTAAAAAGTGCGCATATTAAATTTGGCGCTAATAATATTATAAGCGCTATTAGTACTATATAAATAAAAAATTTTTTTAATATAATAACATATTATATTTTAAACAGCTTTATTTTTTTTTTATTTTTATTAAAAAATGTTAATAAATTGTAAACATGTTTTAATAATATAAAAAATATTATTATATAAAAAAATAGTAAAACTATTTTTGTTATATATAAATAAAAATATTTATTTTTTAATATTAGCTTATATAAAGCTAAAATATATTTTATAAAAACAAAACTATAATAGCTTTATTATTGTTTTAAGCATTTTTATATAAAAAAATTATATAATATGCTTAGTTATACAAAATATAATATTAACTATTTTATTTTAAAAAAGATTTAGAAATTTTGTTATTATTATTAATTGTATAATTAAGTATTTAAACGTTTTAAATTTTTAATTAAAAATAACTGCAATTTTAATTATAAAGTTATAATAAATATTATACAAATAAATAATAAGCAGGTTTTTTATATAATTAATGCAGCTATATTATTTTAAGCAGCAACATTTTTAAAATTTATATTTGTATAAAACGCTTAAAAAATATTATATAAGTGCTAAATTAACGTACACTAAAAACTTTTTAATTATATTATATATAATTTAAATATAAATTTTTTATTTAAAAAGTTTTAAAACTAAATAAAAATTATAAGCATTTAATGCTATATAATGCTTATTAAAACATATTAAATAATTAGCAAAATTAAAAAAGCATATAAGTTATTTTATTATACGTATAACATTTTAAAAGCAAAACTTAGTTATTATATAAAAAAAGAATTAATTTTATAAATAGCAGTTAAAGCTTTAAACAATATTGCTAAATTAAACAATATTGTATTAACTTTTTTTGTTTTTAAAGCTTATTTTAAAATTAATTAAGATTTGCTTTTTTTGTTTAACATTATACAAAAAGCAAAAGCTATTAAAAAAGCAATAAAAATGTTATATAAAAAAAAAGCAAAGGTTAAAATTAACTGTGCGATTAATTAGTATAACAAGCTTGTTTTATGCAACATATTATTTTTTTTTTTATAAAGCAAAATTTTAGTATAGCATAAAAAAAAAAGTTAAAATAGTTTATATAAAATATAATTAATTAAAAGATTTAATATAATTATTAATTTAATAAACAGCTTAATACGTTTTAAATATATATAAATTAAATTATATTATTATATAACTAAAAAAGCTATTTTAAATATATAAAAAATAAAACTAAACAATAAATATTTTTAATTTTTAGTTGTATAAAAAAAACAAAAACAATTTTAAAAAACAAATAACTTTTATATAATTTTTATATAACAAGTTAGCTAACTGTTTTTAACTTTTAAAAAAAAATAAAACTATTTTTTAGCTGTTAAATTATATAAAAATAGCATAATTAACATATTTAACGCTTTATTTAAAAAATTAAACGCTATAAAAATTAATAACTTTATTATATAAAACGTATTTTAGTTTATAAAATATAATTTAGCTAAATATAGCAATATTTGTATTTTTAAGTTTTGTTTTATATAAAAAATTAAAAAAAAAACAACTAAGCTATATAAAAAGTTAAAACTTGTTATACAAAGTTATAATAATAGTAAAAAAAAAATAGTTTTTATATAATTGCTAACTATTTAGCAAATAAGCTAGCAATTATTTTTTGTATTAAGCTTTTTTTTAATATATAATTTTAATATATTAAACAAACTTTAAAATATTATATAAGCATATATATAATTAAAAAATAAGCTAGCTAAAAAA
>MU377013.1:0-15890 GCA_022495195.1 Xylaria digitata
TTTATCCACTTTTTTAACCCCCTGTCAAAATAATGGGTTTTAAAATAATTAGCCTGGTCGTGAGGAGGGGGGTCGTGACCTAGGGGGTTTGCTTATAGTAAATACCTAAAGTAGTTTAGTAGCCAATATACAGTATATTTAGTGGCAATTACAGTACATTTAGTAGCTAGTTATAAGGCTCTTATAGTGAGTTCACTTTCCTTCTCGATTTCACTTTTAAAAAATTATAGGGAAGCCTAGTGAACCCACTGTAATTCCCGTAGCAGTAGCTAGGTGGAAGGAATGGAAGGTCTGGTGGTAAGGTGTAGGATATAGGTAACCTGCGGTCACCTGACCCTATGACGTAATAGTAGGTCCCATCTGCGCCGATCGAGAAGTCGAACTTTTGAACCATCGCGTGTCAACGGGCGGCTTGGAAGAATCTCGAAATTTGGTCGCTGGTACTCCTACTAGTCTAGCGATTCCGTCGGTATTACCCCTAGCACTTGCCTACTCCAACTCGAAAAACTTGTACTTCCAGACTACCGATTCGAAGGTTGAAATCGAGGCCGACCATCTTGTGTCGAAGATGAGCGTCGCGGTTGGTTCTTTCTCTAGTGCCAATGGGCAACACTTTGTAACCTTTTCTCTCTGGGTCGTGTGTGGGCACTGTAACCAATTGTACTGTTAGTACGACTAGTAAAGTCTCCAGTATAGTGACGGACCTAGGCGCGGCACACCTGTCCTTGCGGTCTATATGGCATAGGTATTTCTTTCATCTTTCCTTTCGTACCTTTGGTGTGCACCATAAGTGTAGGCAGGTCTAGAATCACGAAGCATGTCATCTAGTATCTAGTTCAAGCCCTTTACATCTTTGACAGCACGTATTCTGCGCTCCAATACACTAATGGTGTGTTCTACGACCTAATAGGTTAGCACCGCGCACGGACCTGACACGCTCCTATATAGGGGCCGCTTCGCCGCGTATTCACCGCCGCGATTCCCACGAAAGGGGTGGTTTGTTAAGTGGTGATCGGAGGTTTTTTTATGCCTTCCCTTACATTCGAAACCTAGCTACGCTAGGCCTCAACAGCACATTTTGGCCTCTCAAAGAATAACATTATTGGGGCATGAGTTTGGACAGCTATTCGAGCCCCGGTCGAGGTGGCCGGCTCGCGCATTGCGCACCGCCAGGGCTCGTTTAGAGGCTCATTCTCCCCCAATATATGCGTTCAAGTCAACCTACTCGTATGCAAACCCTGTGAATGGTGTAGATCTCAGGGCACTACGGCCAATTCCGGCCACAAGCTTGGATCTCCATGATTAGGGTATATATAGTTGTTAGGTCTCTGCTTCTCACATGCCTTCTCCTTTTCCCGTATGTGTTTTAATAGGCAGCATGTTCCAATTCCATCAGTCACTTGACTACCCATCGCAATTAAATCGTTGGTAATCTAATACAAGTAATAATGCATAGAGCTCTTTAGCTATGATTATTAATAGGTAGCTACAATGGCATTTCTAAAAGTTGACTAATAATAGTATTTATTCTTAAACCATCCGAAATACTAGAGCAAGGCATGAATCTTCTCATCTACCGCTATACCGACCACTCGATGGTTCGACTTTACACTATCATCCGCCGTCACGCGGCTCTCTCGCAGCCTGCTAGCAAAATTTCCTATCACATCCTTACTTAGCAGATGACCTTTATCATCTCTCAGTGGTGCTTCATGGAGCATGATTGGTCTCAATGATTGGCCCATGATAGTGCTATGCTTGTTAGAATTGCTCAATAGCTATAAGGTAAGGGGCGACGAACTCACTTTCCGACCGTGAAGTAGCATATAACTCCAAATAAGAACCAGAAGCCGGTAAGGAGCACACTGAAGTTCATGTCTGCCGCTGTTACTCCCGGACTACCGGGCCAAAAACTGAAGAAGGTTATGGTAATCCAAATCAGACCCGCGGTGTTGATGACGATTCCAAATGGTTCCGGGATTTTCCACGGACCCCAGACCAGCGGTGTTCCTGTATCCTGGCCAGTGGGGATATACAAATCTCGCTGGTAGTTTTGAATCTTATTCGTGCTCCAGTTCCAAAGAAGTAGTGCCAATGGAATAGCAGCAGCTGCCTCCCATGATGACGTCGTGAAAGACAGAATAGTGCTTAGCGCCTCTTCGGACCCTATGTTAATCAGACCCAAGAGGAGTGAGACAAAGCAGATAGTCCAAATAGCATTCATAGGTAAGAATGATTTTGGATTGACCTTATCAGGTCAGCTAAAGTGGGAAACAACCTAAGAATTCGAGGGGCGGGATGCTCACCAATAAAAGTCTGCTAGACATAGGCGGGCCCCGATCTCGTGAAAATGCCCACAATTGTCGTGATGCTCCGGCAAACTGACCGAATGTCGCCGCATACGACAATGCGAGGACGATGGTCACCATGACAGTAGTGCCGGCGGTGGATTGCGTAGTGTTGTAAAAGATCTGAATAAATGGGTAATTGAATGACGTCTCCAAAGCGGCTTCGATATCGCCAACAGTAAACAACATTGCCAAAAGCATACCGAATCCTAAAAGACCATTGAAGAGGATCGTGATGATTATATTCCATGTATGACCACTGCTGAATTTTGTGTTTCTTCAGACATGTGAACCGCGCCATCCGCGCCTAATATCGATCAGCTACAACTTTTGAACCTCCCATATTATCAAGAAGAGAACGTGAAGAGTTACCGATAAATGGTCCCACATTGGTTATAATACCAACAAAGAAAGCGAGCCCGGTGGATGACCAGCCACCATCATTGTTCCATGTAGTAAACACTTCAGCCGCATTTGCACGCTCACCAAGGTAAATGAGTGGTATAATGATGGCGAAGAAAGCTAAGACGTGAAGATAGAGGATAAACCCTTCAATCTTGGGAAGTCAGCGCCCGAGGACAGAATTAACAACAAAGGACAGGATAACCGTGGCCCAAATTAGCAAGGTGCCTTTCCACCCCTGAGGAACGTACCCGTTGGAATAGTTCAAGACAAGAAGCCCTTGTATTAATGTGGCGGTCAAAATGCCACCCATTGCGACAATAGACTGCCACACTGCAACGGACAGCCATCCTTCAAGATTTATTTCGTTACTAATAGTCACATCACAAAAGGTTTTATTTGGATACGGAATACGTACCAGTCAAGTAACTAAGTAAGACACGTGAGTTTCTGGGTGCTAACATGAAGACTCAATGATACTGCCCCGACGATGTGGGAGCCATGGAGGCGAACTCTGCCAGAGGAATCATGATTGCCATGAACCCAGCCCAGTCAAGCACAAAGGACGTGACAAGCCCTGCGCTGCCACCATTTGCGAGGCCAAATCCGAAATATCTATTACTTCATCTTAGTTGAGCCCCTAACGTGAAATTTGAAGAAGCCAGACAGAACAGATAGAAAATTAAGTCAAGTCGGAAGTTATATGACTGACACCAATACACCTTCCCAGGTAAGCATAAGAGTCGTTGATAATCCCAGGGTGGAGATCATTCCAAACCGGCGCTTTTGTCCCATTAGAAGGAGCATAAGTATACTCTTTCTTGGGCATTCACTCTACCTTGAGGATCTCTGAATCTGGATTAGCCGAAGATGAGGCCAAGGGGATCAGTCAATTGACGTACGCTTCTTTCCAATCCTTGAGAGACTGTCTTCATCGCTTCTGGAAAGCCGCTCAGATCAATTTCGCCTAGCACGCACCAAATCTTGCGACTTATTCGACTCAAAACTAATTGCCCGCTTGGAGGATTCCATGATGAGAATGGCAAAACTTGGAACAACCAAATATGACTGACCACAAATTCTGGACATGAAAGAGGCATGATAGTCCGTATTTAGGCTTTGAGGAATCATTATGTGTACCTCAGCCTGCAGGTGTATCTGCGAATAGGCACAGTTACTCGGACTCCGCCCCCAGCCAACCCTCCCTTTTTGTGCTACACCAGAACAATTAACTCTGCTACCTCACTTGCAGCACACCGAAATAGCACCGCTGATCGGCTCCTGTGGCGATAGGCTGCTGAACGTATCATTACTTGCAGTTTCATAAATAGGTATTTATATTATTAACCGGATCACTATGTATTATCATACTTTTCGGACGAAGAGGGTGTTCTATACATAGCAGAGATCGTTATTGTAACCTAGGTAACCTAGGCTCCCTGCGCCCCCATACCCCGAATTCTGACACACATTCATCTTTTCGGTCAACCATTCGCGTACGCGCACAATCGGGTTTGCGGAAATCGGGCTTAGAATAGCTCGGGTACATGCAGGATAATAGAATAGAGTTGCATTTCCTGTTTTGTGCCGGTGACTCCTTCAAGAACATAATCTGCCGCCACATGTCTTGATACAAGTGTGCCCATAGATACTCCCTCTCTTTTTCATTCTGGTTGCGTTTATACCAATCGCACTATTCTTCCGCCGTCTTACCTAGATCCGTCACTATTGTGAACTACGATGTCTTCATCATCCACTCAACCCGATTCCAAGTTAGTCACTTTTGAGAATGAATCAACTGCAGTTGGTATCGCAACATGGTTTCTCGCATCGACATTTCTCGTCATCTACCTCTCAGGTCAAAGTGTTAAATATGCAATACTTCGGAAATTCAAGCTAGATGACGGGTTTTTGCTACTCGGGATAGTTAGTGCCTTAGGTGCCATAATCGCGTGCCTGCAGTTGTCAGCTGACTAGGCATAGATCCTTGCGTTTTCTCTGTCTATTGCCTATTCCATCGCAGCATCGAACGGGCTCGGCAAAGAGAACTTGACAGATGCTTAACTCGTCATCATACAAAAAGTGTCTATCTCCTTTTCACAGTGGCAGCATATTCGACAGACACTGCTGTTGCTGACGACCACCAGACTTATTATGCTGCCGATATACTTTACGTTTCCTCCCTGTGCTTTGTGAAGTTTTCTCTGCTCGTCTTTATTCAACAATTAGTTGTTGACGTCAATCATACCCGGTTTATTCTGGCTCTCTTATCGTTCCAAAGTTTGATCTCAGTGGCGTCGTTTTTCGCTGCTACATTCCAATGTATGGCACCTTATACTTGGAATACGCTGGCTCATCAGTGTTTCAATCAGGTAATTATTCACCCGTTTCACTGCGTCTGTTTACTGATACGAGCTCAATGAAGTCTGAATTCTGGATTGCTTTCGGTGTTCTGGATATCTTCACAGATATATTGATCATTCTAGCATCTATCGTAATCGTTTGGAATGTCAATGTTTCCTTCTCTCGCAAATTGATTGTGGTGGGGTGCTTTGCACCACGACTGCTGTGAGTACATGATTTTATCGTATTCAATACTGGTCAACTCACGTTATTTTCAGTGTGGCAGCCGCAGCCACTTCCAGACTCGTGTTTCTCGTTCCGATCTCACCAAATGGCAGTTGGGCGTGGAGATCATGGATTCCGGTGGTGACGACAGAGGTGCAGATATGCCTAAGTATCGCTACAGCTTGTGTCCCAAGCGTGAAGCCTTTATTTGCAGCAGTCGAAGTAAGACCATAGATATCCATATCTGCCTCGGAGCTAACTCTCCCGTTAGGCCGGTGTATGGCATGCAGACGACCTTCGACGTCGTGGACTTTCACTCGAAGATCTACACAGTCGAGGTTATCTGAAGGTTTCTGAGAACTTGGTAGTACTATCTGACATGAACTCTGGTCTTGCGGCAGCTAATGGGCTTCATCCTGCATCCCAAGCCCCTCAGGAGAATCCTCGGTCCCTGCCTTTTGATAAGACCAATATGCGCTCCTCTGACGCATGAGGAGTGATTCACTTCTAGCTCTTCTTGTCAAACTTTTTCTCATGTGTACTTTCATAACTTCCAGACTTTGATAATTACGAATCGTGGAGGATCAATACTAAGCAACTTTTTTATCGTCATTCTGTGCATCACTTTGGATTCATGAAAAGCTCCCTTTCCACATTAGAGTCTGTTAATCCCAGACGTTTTGGATAAATATGGCCTGAATGGTACTTCACATCGTCTGTTTTCACACGAGATTCTGGATGATTTCCTTACCTAGAGAGGGTGGCCGAAAACGATTTCGAAATGTCTCACCTCTACAGCAAGTTCATCACCACAGCTCAGTGGATAGCTGCAGCAGGCTGCAGCAGCTCAGGAACTATAAAAAAGAAGGGAATCTAAAGCTTCGATTGAAACATGATATAAGAATGATATTATCTACCTGTCCTGATTTCCGCCTCTGTTCCTAAATTTCACGATTTTAGAGAATCTAGTAGAATCTCGACTTCTTGCCACTAAAAACCAAGTGTCCTTAAGCATCATTAACTCGGTTGTCACCTAAAATGCTCTTGACATCGATTCTGTGCACATTAGTCCAACGTTCCAGCACACTCCAATCTCTGCAAGCCCTCGGCTGTCCGTCTCCATAGGTATGAGTGTCTTCGGTGTAAAGAATTGTGTCATCAGCATGGCACATTGTAGACTGACGAAGTGTGTCTAGACAATGGATTGCATGTGGAAATGGCACAGCAAGCTCGGTCTTTTCCTTCAAATGATAGAGGACAGAGCGGATAATGGCCTGGACTTTGGATTAGAAAGCACTGCATCTCGCGACCAGGACTACCACATACAAGAAAATGCAATTGGTGATAAGCAGCCACAAGGTATATACTGTTGTTCGAAGATTCATAGCGTTTTGCGCTCTCTGGAAGATTGTGTGACGCCGCCTATTCATCTGAAAGGGAGACTAGTCCATCACCAACTAATAGATTGTTAATATTTACAATCTTATACTTTTGTTGTTTGATACACTCACTCGGGAAAAGGCCTTCCCATAGAGGACTAGTAACCGTCTTGTTCTCGTTCGAAAACTCGGTTATCCAATGATAAGGCCTGAGTAGCGTTCTGTCGGACCCCCCTATTGAATGTGAGCGTTTAGTTCTGAGATTAGCAGAGCGGGGAATCAAACAATATGGCGAAGCCTCGCGATGCTTGTTGCTGTCTACGTTGCGCCAGATGAGAATTCCGTTTGAAAAGAGCAAGGCAACCAAGAGACCGATAATGACTGCATGGAACTTGGTCGATGGCAGTAGCACTTCACTCTGGGTCACAGATTTCTCTACTTCGCCGTCTTGTGAGTCGCCGAAGTCATCGTGCAGAGGTGCATACCACCTTGACGAATCCTGTGATTTCACCATTGAATTGAACGATAACATACTGAACGCAAGAAATAGATATTGTGTGTAGATGAGCTTGTAGGTCGATGACATTCAAGAAATAGGAATCGTGGAATCACAAATAGCAAGCGAGTCTTGGGAACGAGCAAGACCCCGATGGATGGATTGAGCCCGATCCCGCCGCCACCCCGAAAACGGTCCGCGGTAGCCTCTTCGAAAGCATGTAGATGGTGGCTGCCTTATTAGAGCATTGACTTCGGTATGCCGGCTGTTCTGAGTTGGAGAAGTGCAAGTCGTGGTCGGGCTGCATAGATAGTAGATCTCTGGCCAACCACTGCCAACGAAGCGACGCCTCTGTCGTCATGCGACACGACGGCTGGCGGGGTAAACAATTGCATATTTTGGGGGCTGTCTGTGAGCACCATCGCCGTTTCCTGTTGCTCATTATCAGAGTTGAAGTTTATGTTTTCATGTTAGCCGAGTATATAAAAGCGGCATCATGAAAGGGCGGTGAGGATACGTACAGATAGCATACTGTATCACCGACAAGGCATCATAGGAACAAGGTCTAGTGCGTTATGCCCGCGGGTCCTCATTTGTGTAACAGTAGCGTAAGATCCCACTTATAATAAGGCTCTCAGCCTGCGTCTATCGTCTCGTTTCTGGACTCCAACAAACATCTTTTACCCGCGTTGAAGCCTTTTTCTTCTCAGTCCGGAACCAATCAGGTCGAGCCTTTTCGAGAATGTAAGCCTTTCGGCACTACTATGTATATTTTCGTGTTGATCATATGTAGTCCCCAGCCATGCGTGCATAAGTTTCACCCCTACGACTCGGCGAAGATAAAAGGAGGGGTTTGATGTCTATATTCTACTCACGATTCAAGAACCCGCCAAATACAGCAACCATCTCAACGGCAAATACGAGCTTACAGCCTTTTGTTAGTATCACCGCAGCGCTTTTCACACCATGCCCTATCTACTCCAAGAGGTAACAGATCCGAAGGATTTCGGAGAGCTTCTGTTTATGCTTCATGCCGCCTTTGAGGAGCCCTACAATCCACTACGCAAATGGTTCATGCTGGTGCACACTACGGTCGAAGCCATGATTGAGACTACAAAACAGAGGACCGTGAAACATTGGAATCAACTTGACATTCTTCACTGGTTCAAAGTGACGGATACGGAAACGGGAAAGATCGTTGGGGCAGCTGAATGGGAGATTCGTGAGCGGATTGACAACCCGGGCGAGGCTCAAAAACCTATCGAAGCCCATTGGCACCTAGATGGGTCCGAGGAGAAAGTCTTTGCGGGAAAACTGGTAACAAGCCTCAAAGGCTTCATGAAGGAGAGAATGACGCGGCCACATATCGGTGAGCGAACCAATACGGCTAGGATTCGGAAAGGCAATGTCACACTAACACAAAAGAAAATAGAGTTGGAGCAGTTGGTCGTTGCTCAGGATTGCCGCGAGAAAGGCGTGGCAACACTTTTGATGAATTGGGGTAAGCAGAAAGCAGATGAGCTTGGAATCGAATCCTGCATTGAATCGGTTCCCTTTGCAGTGCCCATCTACGAGAGGCTCGGGTATGGTAACGTTGATAGTTTGCGCCCCGACGTTGCAGCGGAGAACTTGAGTGTCTTCCTGATGTGGCGCCCAGCTAGCCATGATTATAATGCGTTGGAGGACAAGGTACCGTGGCAGTGAGGCGGCTAAACAGGCATTGGCAGGTCTATTGTTTTAGGGTAGTATCCAATATATGATTCGGTCTGTCAGACTCTATCAGCGCGTATGCGCCGATCCCAATACCTTCTGCGCCTAAGCTGTACGTCCTGCAGAGCCTGAGCTACACAAGTGCCAAAAAACTTGAAAGAGTAAACACCGAGGTAGCATGCCGTACACGATGCAACCGCAATGCAATCTCAATGCGTCGGGCCGGATTCCTATCGGATTCTCCTCCGGGTCAGAGCCTCGCGACTCGCCCGACCGATTCTGCAGCAAAGCGTAGATGACATGCGTCGGCATATGTATCCATGAACGGATTCTCGGAGCTACCGCTCTTTCTTCCACGCGTAGAGAGCGCGGCTACGAGTATGCCCAAGGGCATCAGCATTATAAAACTGCCTCAGTCGCCCCCCTTCCCCCATATAGTATGCCCATATCCTCGTTGCGCTTCAGATCATTATTATCAGTCCTACATCTGACCTGGGTACAAGAATCTACAATTCATCATGCACTTGCGTATTTTTTCAATCTCACTGGTCGTCCTTGGCCAAATAGCCTCGGCCTTGCCTATAGCAGAGAACCCTGACATCGTCAACCGTGGGTAAGAGGCACGAAGTCAAGACACGTAAGGAAAACCAGTCGAAAAGAAAAACGCTAAAGCATCTAGCTAACCATTCTTACTCAGAGCTCATCTGGAAGCATGTATTGAGCATGAGGCAGAACTTAAGTACGTAAAATTGCAAATTGAGGCTAGTTAGACGGCATGGGCTGATCACCGAACAGCGCCGCTGGGGAATGTCCTTTTGGGTATGACCATTCCAATCTTTATTAGTTAGAAAATCGATACTAATAATCCGTGCCACTGATAGTTATATGGATGCCTAGTTGAGTTTTATACTCGAGTTTCCGGAGGAAAGGGAGAGGAAGGGTTTGATTTAATATATTTCAACCCGTCAATAAATATCAAAATGAGGCTTGTCCAAGTTGCCTTCGCCAAAGCCTGAAAACTCATCTGAAATTTTCTGTTGGGTTCCTGTCCCTAATAAAGCAATTTCCCCCAGGTCTTTTGGATGTGGGCATCGATAACAAGGTAGTCGTTTTGTTTACAGATGAAGTACTAGGATATTTCAATGCAAGGCGACTTATACATTAGATTCTAGATGTTACTTGATTGTTGTGACGTAGATGGTGCCCAACGGTCGTTACTAGCGATGATTCCATAGCAGCCACCATAACCAGGTTCATGTTTCCCTTGAAATTGCAATATGACTACTAATTGATTGCGCCCTAACCCAAGTTTAATAATACGCGAACAGGTGATGACTTGAAGCTTTTCCAACATGCACTAGGGAGGGAGGGGTAGGGGTGTTGGCCGCAAGCCAAGTCAGTCTACCCTTAGACTGCCTCTCAAGAAGGCGACACCACATGTCAAACAACGGTTTCTAAAGCTACTGCAACATCATCATCAAATAGAATTAGCCCGGAAGAAGCGGCATGTAGATACATGATTTCCGTAAAGCGCACTATACCCGCACCGAGTCAGACTTGTTAGGCTTTCATGCCTTATTGTTGGGAGTCTTGTGGATAGAATTAAGACTCGTGATGGCTTCATATCCAATCAACCCTATGGTCCGGGCATAGTCTGGTTTTGGCAGTCTTGGCCGCGTGACACAAAGCGTCCGCGACATGGTGGACCGGAGTGGTGGCTTGGCAGAGAGGATATGAAAAAGACTTGGATGGAAAATCCCCGATTTGGAGGAAGGTGGAAACACGAAGAGCACCCGGGATCCCAATATGAATCACAGACCGAATTGGAGGCTGAGATGATAAACTCTCTACCCTTAGCGTCCCAGCCAGAGAGATGCTCGAAGGGAGAGGATCTAAATGTAACGATAAGGTCCGGCAGATTGAAGAGGCACAAAATAGACACATACGCGAGCGCAAGCGCAAGGCATCGCGGCCGTTCCACTGGTTCATTTATTAAGCGTCGAAGAGTCGGAAACGGGTTAAGGGACGACGGAGCCGCCGTAATAGACCCTACGAATATAAATACCATAGCCCACGAGAAAGTGGAAAGCTTCTGGATGGAAAGCCATATACGGGACGGCGAATGGGGGTGTTACCGGGAATGTTGCGGCGACATGAACTAGAACCCCATCATGAATGGATCAAAAAGGGGACGAAAGCGAATCCTAGCCTTCGTCACAAGGAGGGCGAGTACAGCGCTCATGTCGGTACCTAAAATAGATAATGAGCAGTAATCATCACGTTCCTACCGAGTCGGGCCGGAAGCGTGCCCCATCACGGACTATGCTCAACTGCAGCCGTTGCTTTCAGTTGATAACAACTGGGGAACCCCAGACATCAAGCCAACCCCTCCTCCGCTACACACAAGCCTCCCAAAGGAGAGAAAACGGCGTGGGCGAGCGGCCAGGGGTAATAACGAGGCCCAACCGCTGCGAAAGAACAAAAGCTTACAGGAGACAAAGACCGGTAAGGCGGCGGGACTCCCTGCGGCCCAGAACGTAATGGCCAGCCAAAGAGCAGTAAATCGAAGGTTAGTATCTCATGACGAACAAAACCGAAGGCTCAGCACGTGGGGTCTGCTGGATCACCGCGGCGCTGTGGCGGCCCCAGGATTTTAATTTCTGAGCCCGTGCTCCACCTTACTCGCCGGTGCTCTGTTCTATTATCTACGACTCTGACTTGGGCATCCCGTAGTCGGTAACTTGGCTTCTACAAGCGCCAGACACAAGCAGAAAAGGAAAAAGTAATGTCGCTTTTGGATCATAATACTAGTTTAGTAAATCGCAAAAGCTAGTTGAAAAATAGCGCGTTAATCTTTTATAAACCTTTTATAAAGCCTAACAAGACGGGACGTAAAAAATACGATGAACTCCCTCCCGGACGTCCCTCTGGGGACCTTTCTAACCCACTTCAGAGCGTCCGTTGTTGACATATTCAGCGACGGAACCCGATTCAGCTTCTCTTGTCATTCGATCAAAGTCTAGGAGCTTTTATATTCCCAGCAAAGGCCCCCGAGACTGAAGGCAAGCATGGAGATAATGGCCGAAAACTTATGCAACATAGTGCCAGGCTTTGACAAGAGCACCTATGATAACTCCAGTTCTCGATTTAGGTGGCCACGGCTTCCCGCGAACTGTGTAGGTCCAAATTCTCCTTGACGTTAGAAACACAAATTACTAATTATCGTCATCTTTCAGATTCAATGGATGATAGTGAGTGATGCCACCGAGCTCAGGAATAAACTCGTTTCTAGCCTAATAGCCTAACATACTATAGGATGCGGCTATCTTCACCTACCTGGAAGATGGAAAGAAGCATGACGAAATTACGAAGAGGTTTCAGTTTCTTGAGAATAGTTGGCACGAGCTCCTAGAAATTGAGTCCGAGGAAAATTACACGCATCCGAACTGTTCCGTACATCTAATATATCTGTGCCAGATCAGAAGGCCGCCACCGAAGTGTTCTTTAGAGAAGGTCATTTTCTATCGGTGAAAGCAGACAGGATGCAATTGGAGTAGATAAGACAACAAGTCAACTAGCACTCTATGTGGGTGGATCCGAAAGTTTTGCTACTGATCAACCTGCTAACGGCATCTCGAGGTTCCCTATATCAAACGCGCACCCCTACCCCATCCCAAACCCCTATTCGAAAGGGATCAAGACATAGTATTTGATAAGTGTAAAGATTTGCAGTGCGAGGACCTAAAGTTACCATTTCATCCATCCCGAACTTTGGATACTTATTATCGGGGGAAAAGCGGAGAGGTGATACAAAGAGACGAAGACCAAGTCTTCTCGTGATACGTAAAACGAGAACGTAGTTCAAGGAATCTAACCCCAGAACCAAGCGACCCAGAAATATTGCATGTCGGTCAACTCTGGCTGTGGGTAGTCGATGACGGTATGTATACAAAACGAAATCTCTCGGCAGAACAGTGCTCACCCGTCTCCAGACACAATAATTACCGGGACAAGTCATCACTCGCAGGCAGGCACTGACTCAATGTTTGAGGCAATATTGAACCGTCTGAGTGATAGCGATGGAGGTTTCAATAGAGAAACGGTACTGGCTTCGATGAACAGCTTGTCGAGTTTATTTTTAGTTTTTACATCAACATCGTCGACAACTTAGCATTAAACATAGACCTGAGTAAGGATTCTAATGGAGACTTACGGCAGGGGCTTGAGAGAGTTTCAGTAGACACGATGTTCGCGAGTTCTATTAAGGAAGTGGTGAGTTTGATTCTCAACTTAAGTGGGCTTGCTTTTTGTTTACATCTATTTTGACTTCAATTAAAGAGCAGAACCAAGAGCAGTCTGCGAAGTAAATTCCAGCAACACATCTTATCCACACCCAGCAAGCCCGCTTCTGATGAATCACATAATATCAACAAATTAATTTCATTGGTAATAGGTGCTCTCGTCGAGATTAAGGATATACAAGGCGAACTCAAAATGATCAGATCGGTTGTTCGGACCCAACAACGTGTGTGGAATCAACTGCTCAGCCAGTCTATTGGCCCTTATATACGACATGGCTTTCTTTTTCTGCAGTTCATATGTGTTGTGAATAATATGCTTAGAAGCATGATTCCATCTTACTCTGATGAGTTAATCATTGTTGGTGGTAATGGTTGAATCGCTTTTACTTTATTTATAGCCCAGTCCTCGCCAGGGGGTCTAGCCTTTTTCCCCCTTCCTTTTGCCATTGTTGCAGAATGTAAGCTTTATAAGCCTGATGCTTTAGATTGACGGATCGCACACCGGCTGATGCGGAAGCCTCTGTTGTTTCCGACAGGGAGTTAGAGGGGTGGGTGGGAACTTTGAGTCTCTATGGTCGGGAGGGAGCCGTGGCAGTGGTAGATGCACCTTCTTTTATTGAGTCCTAAAAAGGGTTTGATGACAATTGATTTTCTCGAGTTGTTTGTGATGGTCCTAGTAACTGTCGTATCAACGGCTCAGTGCAGCTAGAATAAAAGGCCTCTAGAATACGAAGAAAAGATCACTAGATTATATCGAATAGACGAAGCCACCATACGCAATGGAGTTATTGGGAGAGGGTAGATAGGATGAGGGTGCGCAGAACTTTGATGTTGACCTTCATTATTCTACCATTTTAGGCAACTACCAACACATACTGAAGGAGCACTAGCTCATTATGGATTCTTTACAGATATCTTAGACCATTTCACTATAGAGTGTTCGTAGTGATTCCCCGACGACCAACCTGGTAACAGAATGATGACCAACCAGCCTGACATGAATCAATGCTCGCAGAAATTGTAGGTGTTCTACAAAGATGGCTCGTTAGCTCCTAATAGTTTAAGTGCAAAAAGAGAACTTACATCCTCCATTATTGAGTCGAAAGCGCCTCTTGCCCAGCGCCGCTCCTCTATCAGAATCTCCCGAGTATCAAGCGCGTCCTTCCAGCTCATGGGGAAGCCCTCAACGGATTCGATGATCAGATCGAATATTTCCAACAGCAGGTCGCTCAATGGGCTGATCTTTCGGACTTCGTGCGCCCACCAGTCCTTGCGCTGTGGCGGTACGACGGATGTCGACAAGACGCGGATGTGCGGATCGACTAGAAACATGGCTAAGATCTTTCTATGGCCCGGCCGGCTGTCGTCGGCTAGCGTGAACGGCTGCACTTGATGTGCTAGCACGTTAGGGAACGCGATGAACCTCCCCTCCCGCGTGACGACCCTCCCGAGTCGCTGCAATGCCGGATCGTCGGTCGAAATTCCGAGCCAGCGTTCTAGAGACTCGTGTTCGTTCTGCGGGGGGATCATGCGCAGCTCTTCAGAGTCGACAGGGTGGTGTAGTGTCAAGACGCTCTCTGTAATGTTTTCACAGTCATAATAGAAGAGCGCCGCCGCTACGATGCGGTCGTTAAGCGCGCCTTCGACGTGTAGAGAGCCGCCTCTGTATATGGGATCATCCGGCGTGAGGTGGATGTTGGCGAGCTTGAAGATCACTTGTAATCCGTCGGGAAACAGGGCTCGGAGATTGGGCCGATCCTCTGCGGAGCGTGTGCGAGATGGATCGTAGTCATCTGGTTCTGGCCAGGTCAAGACGCGGTGGGCTTCCTTCCACTCAAGGTACTCATCCGTCCACATGTATTCGTCCTCATACTCGTCCTCCTCGGGCGGAGGACGATCATAAACCACACCCTCGGGAATGTAGAAATCCTCTTCGTCGCCTCTAGGATCTTGACTGATCCGCGGTTTCGCTATGATATCTGGTGGTCCGAAAGTATTGTCACGTATGTACAGACAGCGTTCCCATAAGGGTACAGCGGCAGTAACAAACTGCTCAAGAACTGCGTATAACTCGGGGTGGTCGTCCGGATGCAAGTTATTGATGTAACTAGTAATCTGCGTGCCACCTGATGGGGTCCAAGCAACATCACTGGGTAGCCACTGAGTATTGCCTAATAGAAATGGTGCCCCTGAGTACCGTACCTCTTTAAGCATCGCGTACGTTTCGCCCTTACCAGTGAATTCTGCACAACCACGGAGGGGAACTTTGCCATATGGTAGAACTCGAGAAGCACCGTAGACCATAGGGAATAATGACGGATGCAGCAGGTCTAGGACCTTATTTTCTGATTCTGGGTGCCAGTCTTTATGGTGCTCTGGTACATCCTCTAAGGGCTTCACCGCAGTCTTTAATTGGGCGGCAAGAGAGGATGGGATGACTGAGTCTGATTTGACTACTTCGATTTCCGCGTCGAGGATGCTGATTAGACCGGTATCCTTATACTCCTTGACTTTATCACGGAGCTCTTTGATGCACTATTCTCTCGTCAACCCTGTATCCTCAAGACGATATGGGGGGGGGGGGGGGGGGGCGGATAAAAAAGTGGGGCCCATTGTCAAAAATTTTTTCCGAGCAATAAACGTCGCCAGCAAGGTACTTCACCTGGGCCGGGGGTCCCGTTGCCTG
>MU377013.1:15900-205197 GCA_022495195.1 Xylaria digitata
ACCCCCCCCCCCCCCCCCCCCCCCCCCCCCCCCCCCCCCCCCCCCCCCCCCCCCCCCCCCCCCCCCCCGCGAATAAAGTGGCTCACATTGTCAAACATTTTTTCCGACATATATACGTCGCCATCAAGGTTCATCTCCTGTGCCTGTGGTCCCATTGCCTCCTTACGCCAGTTATTGACGATTTCCTCATCAAACACTTTGCACTCCCACTCGGGTTTGTCTGTGATTTGGTTCATGAACTCCATCATGCGGACCTCTCGAAGTTTCAAGCCGACGCTTTCGAAGCGAAACGAACTCCAGAGCGCATGCAGGCAGTATTTCGCCCCGGGAGTAATCGAGACTGCATCCAAGGGCTTGCCAAAGCCTGGAAGTTCCAAGCGGGTAGCACCCTCCATCTTCGATAGTATCTGGCCTAATTGAGAGCGGGAGCGACGAGCCCGTTGACTGGTTGAGCGAGGGCTGGTTACGATGCTCAACTACGTAGGGCGGATGAGGAAACTTGAAGACGTGGTTCGAGATAATATATATTAAAGAACAGCTCAATAATTCCCAATACGTTTCACGTGATTATGGCATCTCTGCCTGGGGCAATCGCGTCCTGCCTAGGCATCGCTACTACTAAGCTGTGGACAAGAAATCCCCAGCGGCATTCGCCAAGAGAACTTGGAGTGCGCAGCCCGCACCAATTAAAGCGAGAGGACCATGAGCTCATGGCATTGCACTGCCAAGGTTGGGTAAGTGAAGGGAGAATTAGGGCCGGGGACTATTTTATGATACTACTATCGTATACTCACATGGCTATGTAAATCGCCCATACCATAGACATAGTTGATTTGGGTATTATGAATGATAGTATGACACTGGATAGTTGTCGATTTTAATCTATACATCTGTACTAGTGGGGTCTCGACCCAGAAATATCTTATGCACTCTTCTGCTGATAGCTTGGCCGATAGTATGATCGGTGAGGGCACCATCTTTATTTGCACTTTTCCTACATTGCGCCAGTGCTAGCGGTCCTTCCTCTTCGAGCCCTCGAACCAAGTCTGTCACAGATTCATATTTCGCAACAATACCATAAGCGATGGAGGGCGTGAGACGTGCTATCACTTGAAGCATATGTATGTACGTGTCTTTTGCACCATCGCCGGTGCGAACTTGGCCTGATACCATACAGAACCCGGCATCGGCACTGTCATCGCGAGCCTTCCGATACGGAATGGTGCTGATGTGCTGCGTGAAGGTAGCTACCCATTGTGCCGTCTCGATAGGTACATTGGTATGATGAACGAGTGTCTCATGCAAGACTTGAAGAGACAACAAGGCGTCCTCGATCTTGTCTTCATCGATATATTCTTGAAGTTGATTATTGCGATTCCTAGGGCGACTCGACGAGGGACCTGACTCGGCGCTTGTCCCTAGATTCCGGACTGCTGAGGCAAATTGCCGGTTTAAAAGATTTCTGTTCTTGCGCATCCAGGGGGTAAGACCCTCGATGAGGTATATGAGCTTGGTATTTGGGAACTTGCTCTTCATATGTAGAACATGCGCTTCCAAGTCCTGGCCCTCCTCGCTAAGGACATACTTGACAAACTCGGCCGCCTGTATGATGACCAAGATATGGTTCTCATTTTTAATACGCATGGGTGCTGGTTCCCAGAACCCCATCTCTTTGTTGAATCGGGATGTGACCTTGCGGCGCCATCTAACGACATGTTCAACCGGGCTGCTCCAAGTTTCGTACTGAACATCTAAGTCGTTTAGAAGTGCTTCAATTTGTACTTTGAGACTAGAGCTGATGCTTGCAGGTATATCCACGATCATCTCTGGTGTGGACACTTTTTTATCGGTCCGTAGCTTGTTCACCTCGGCCAGTGCCTTTTCCCTCTCTTTCTGTAGAGCACGTTCCTCCTTGGCACGCTCTTTTTCGATACGTTTACGTTCCTTCTCTGCCTCCATGGCCTCTGCCTTTTGCTTTCTCTCACGTTCTCTCTCTTGAATAGGCTTGCTTACTTTCTTAACGGTCTGTTTTGAAGTCTGAGCTGTTGGATAGGATGACGGGCTATGAGAGCGCTTCGTCGTTCGGATTTTCGAGAAGTCGACATTATCCAGGTCTGGAAGGTCAGAGTCAGAAGAGTCGCCCCCACTGGTGGCTCTAAGCTGAGGGTGCGGCCTTGCCCTGGTTGTCAAAGGCGGGCTCGAAAGCAAATACTGAATATCGTGTGTCTTAGGCGCGGAGCTTGATATAGGATCCCATATAGCTTTCGAACGAGCATTGGAAGGATTTGACTGTAATTTGTGCCGTGGCGGAGAATCACCGGGATCGCTCGAGAGATCGATCAATGTTACCTTTGAAGATCGCTGGGGGTTTTTATGACTATCCGCCTGCTGATCCTCGCGAAGCTCTGCTGGCCGGTTCCGGGTTTCTAGTCTTCCGTTCTTATTGGAGTTTCCGGGCAAATTGTAACATGGCACAGTAGGAATAGGGTTACGTGTTGTGGATTTGGGTCTGTGTTCTTTTGGTGAGCTTGCAAAAGGATCAGATAATACATCGGGCGCTTTCCTCGTAGCTTCTGATGAGGCGGGGTCGATGGGTGAACTGCTGAATTCAATATCTTCGACAAGGTTGCTTAATCTTCCCCTACGAACGGGCTGAAGGGATTCTCGTGGCGGAGATCCTATCGCGGCGCACTTGGCTCTTTGAAGCGGAGCAGGACCATCCTTACTCTTCCTAGGATGCGACAAGCCTCCGGACGTTCGAGGCTTCTTGTGGAAACTAGCATCTAGGTCACCAGTAGTGTCGAAATCATCAGATAAGAAGAGAAAGTCATCGTTATCATGGCCTTTAGGGCGGGTTTGGTAGCTCGAGATTCGCTTTGTTCCAGCAACGGGCTCGGTTGGCGCGAGAGACGAGCTGCTCGCATTGTTTCTGGATCTCACTTCATCGTAGTCGAGGGTTCTGCATGGTACGCGCGTGTTGGTTTGTGTCGTCGCCTTGAAAGATGTTACGATAGCTGCAGGCGGGGGTCTCACTGGACTGGAAGATAGTAGGCTGATCACTTCAGCGGGCATATTGGCATCATTCGGTATTTACGCCTTCCAGTGACGGGTAATGGAAATCGACATTGAAGCGAGAAAAACAAAGCGCTAGGACGCCAAAGCAAAAATACAGTAATATCAAAGCCGAACACAGATTATATCATATTGTGGCAGCAACTCAGCGCGGCATTGTGTATTTTGGTTGAGTGTTCTTCCAATCACACTTTCCCACGGTAACGCGAGCGCCACTACGCGGATCATTTGTTAGTGGAAATAAAAAAAGCACTTTAAACAACGGACGCGACCCACGTGACCGCATCCTTACCGTGTACCTAAGCCAAATACACTAGGTACACTACAGGCTCTATAGCCTATACTATACACTAGTTATCTCTTTAGTATAAGGTAGGTACTTAGGTAGGTAAGCATTCCCATGGTCGACGCATACTATGTAGAATATAGAGTGTACATTACACCTTAGGTGAGTACTGACTGGGAATAGAATTGAGTGATACCTTACCTCTGGGAAGTAGTACATGTAGGTAGGTCTTCAACAGGAAATGGAGGTAGTATCGATGTATAAAACCGCCATTTACCCACCGAGGTAACTTCTGTGATGAAGAGGTACGTACTATGTAGGTGGAAAGCAGGCAACTCAAAGAGGCTACACTATGATCAATGATTTGGAGCCTCTCTCATTTACCTACTACACTACTAGTATGTAGCTTTTGAGACCTCAACGGCCTGAGCTAGAAGTAGATACGCTACCATACATGTAGTTAGTGTAGGATAGTGCTGGCCAATAGGTATCTCACTATCTCGGACCTGATGTGTTCCCGATGCATCCGGAATAGCTTGATCCGTAAAGGTGTGTGCACACTGAAGGTACCTATAAATGTGGATTTGGATCCTATACAGATCTAGTGTAGTGTAATGGTCTGATCCGAGAGAAGAATCTCTTGCTGCAATTCCTCAATAGGTGATGATGCCTGCATGGACATGCACGCTCAGGCAGCGGAGTCGGTCACTCTCAAGAAACTAGTAACAGTTGGGAGTAGTTGAGGAGGGTTGCAGGACTTGGTGTGAAGATGCCTTGCACATGGTTCCTGCAACATGCAAGAAACGAGAAACATAACGGCGCCGGGCCGAGGGGGGAAGAAACATCGGTCCAATCATGACGCCTGGGTGGAATGTCCTTTAGGTTATCGAGTGGGACCTGATCTGATGCGGTAAACTTCCAACTTCGATCTCGTAATAGCGATAGATAGAGTAAGTCTTCACCTCACCTGAAATGCACAGGTTGGATACCGGTACCAGGTAGATAGCATAGCTGGGCAGTGATCAGTACCCATGTCACATCAATCGTATGCCACAAGAGGATTACTCGTACCACGGCAAATAGGTAAGAAAGTCAATATTTCTTCTGATAAGGAGTTTCTTTGCTTGTTCCGAAGGCAAGCAGGTCACCGACATTTCTAAAAATTTTCATTACCTTCATGTAGGTCTAGCTCACGATGTTGCTTTGCAGGGAGGACTTGGTCGCCGAAGGACTCGCTACCGTGTTGTATGCAGGAAAAAGCATCGGATACTGTGGCATATCGAACCAATCTAGACAGGTATCTGATATTGTGGCACAACCGATCACGGTAGATGGCACCGTATATGTTTGGCAACATGGTGCAAGCTTGAACGGAGCCTTTCAAATCTTACGGATGTTAGCCATATGAATGCGTGCTTTTTATATCAGCAACGCGGCTTCGGAAGATGATTGTAAGACATATTTGCTGACGACGTTTATATAACTCTTCGAGTTCTTGATACAAGTATTTGGATATAATACTGCACCATCTGGTAAGTATCTACTTTCTACATGACTACATAGGGCCTTAGTGATCCGATCTGGTATACCCACCCAGGTATTAAGTAGGTATATAAGAGAGATTGAATCAAATAGATTATCTAGGTCATGATTTCAGAATACAGTAATGTAGTGTAGTGTAGTGTAGCTCGTCAACTATTACAGAGTGCACGACATCGACACTATAGGGGAGGGGAAAACCGAGGTCCCTTGTAGTTCTTTGAGGGGATCTGAATTTAACGATACCTACGGGTAAGATTACCTAATCTAAGTATGTACATACGTACTAGTACTTTTAGGTAGGCTAGTAGTAGTTCTAGGCCTTTATAGTACTTGTATAGGACCTTGGTGAGAGCAACCTGGGTACCTACTAGTGACTGCTACTACCTAGAGGCTCGGGAGGTAGCAATCCGGTTGCCTCTTGATATGTTCTGCCTTACACCACCTGTAGGCATTTGCCTACCTAGGTAGGTAGATGTAACTCTGCACATTAGGTACAAACCTGCATACATCATGTATCCCAATATATACCATACCTTATTTAACGCACATCATGATGTCGTGTAGTGTAGGTCGGCATGTGCCGATGGCTGTTCAACTATTCTGTACGGGTAGGTACTTAAGGTACAGCATACCTTTGACAGTACGCCACTTATGTAGGTCCTGGGCAGTGTAGTATACACTACTTACCTAGTACCTGCTTTTGGTGTAGACCACTTGTAGTAGGTATCTACACGTACCTGGTATAGGTACGCTAAGGATACTAAGAAGGACACTAGGTAAGGACGCGTGGTATACCGAACTAATCTGTGGCTGTCCGAATCTGGCCCTAGTGGTCCATTAAAGGCTTAGGAGGCGCCGTTGATGCCCCGTTGATACCCCCCTGCACGCCCTTGATCCCACTTCGGATCCCACTGAAATTGCCCTGACAGTGCCCTGACTTGGTCTGTTCTCGGCTAGTGTCCAGTAGTGTCCAGTGCTGAACACCACAGCTCTCCTGGGTCTGTCCTGGGTCCGTCCTGGGCAGCGTGCCTGAAATCATTGGCTGCCACTTAAATCACCCCGTTGAATCGGGACAAGATAACGGGTCCCAGTCGATGGAGAGCACCCTAATCGAGTTTGGTACTTCATAATGTGAGCAGCGGAGCGGATTTGACGTGCTACTGCATACTACTCGGTAGGTATGTAACAGATGTAGGTGGTGTAATGTACAGTAGTATAGCGTAGTGTATAGACATGGTAAAGCGGGAAGGGAGGAGAGAGAAAGAGGTGAGGAAAAAAAGAGAGTGTGAGTGAGAGAGGTACAAAAAAAAAAAAAAAAAAAAAAGACAGAGATAGAGAGAGACCAACCAACCAACCGACTTTACTATGTATTATTGATCTGATCGGTACTAATGCGTGACCCCGGATTCATCACATCCCATTCTTCCCCCTAAATCCAAACTCCAACCTTTTTATTTTCTCTTCTCTACCATATTGTCCTTTCTTTTTCCCATTGATTGCCCTGGCGCCGCGCCGCATAGGACCCAGCATACTTTTTACTGCCGTCCCTTTGCCCTTTGTTGTGAGCCACTCACTCGCCGCTCATTTACTGCGCCTCTATGATTGACGCACGGGCATGCTCTCACTAGTTGCGCGACTACAACTACTATCACTATCACTATCACTATATCACTACCTCTACCTCTACCTCCATATGAAACAACAATAACGATAGCATCACCACAAATATTATTCGTGACACATGACGCGTGTATTTTAAGCCGTCCCGCCCAGGTCAAACAGGGTTGACATTTATGTTTAGCCTTGCGACTCGACTTGCTTGGAAGTAGGTTGTTGCAGTCCTGTCTTGTGCTATGATGCTCTAAACCAGCCCTCTTTTCTAACACTGGTTTCAGCCATACCAGGTCACGGACCGCTCAGATCCTTCCCGTCGTCTCCTGCCCTATCCTATCGCCGAGTCGAGATTTAACCGCCGATAGTAGTCACTAGATATTATTTTAGGACCCTTAGAATAACAAGAAAGTAGTGTGAGGCTATTGTCACTGTTGCCAACATGGCAACATCACCCCCCGGATCTCCTGGTGGAATGTTGCCGCCACGACCGATGAGCGCCATGGTGAAGCCATCACCAAGAAGCAATAGTCGTTTGAGCATGACGAGTAAAGCTGGTGGTGGGAGTCGAGCTTCAGATGAAGATGGCGGTCGTACTGCAGTCAAAGTGGGTAAGTATTATTTGCCTACACTATACTATACTACCTCGTCACTCGTTGTCCTCGAGGCACTAGATCGCAAAGCTAATTTGCCGGTGCAATAGCTGTTCGTGTTCGGCCGCCATTAAAACCCACAGATCCGGGTTTCGATCTGATTCCCCAGCGGTTTCAAAGAGCTATGGTTCAGACCACGTCAGATACAAGCATAGCCATCGACTCACCCCAGGGAAAGAAAGTATTTGTCTTCGATCGCGTCTTTAGCCCGGCGGTCGGTCAAGATGGTATTTGGGATTATCTCAATGAGAGTATCAATGCATTCCTACAAGGATATAATGTTTCTTTACTGGCTTATGGTCAATCTGGTGCGGGAAAATCATATACAATGGGAACCTCGGGTCCTTCAGAACAAGGCGACCTCGACTCTATGGGTATGTTGTGTGAATAGTTACAGCTGGACTGACCTACCAATCTCGGACGGTACTCGGCCGAAGCTTTGGTCGGGTCTTGATTGGAAATGCTGACCTTTATTGCCATAGGTGTTATCCCACGAGCTGCCACAGAGCTATTTGAAAAGCTCGAGGGCTCAATGGCCCAACGAAGTTCCAATCGCAGTTCTATGTCGCAACTCCGAGCCCCTGCACGATACTCGACGCAGACACCAGCGGCGAAACCTGTCGAAAAAAATTGGCAATTGAAGGCGACTTACGTAGAAATATACAACGAGCAGCTACGCGATTTACTTCTTCCTGATAGCGTCGGGCCACACGAACGAAGTGCCGTCAATATTCGTGAAGATACAAAGGGTAATATCATCCTAACAGGACTTCGTCAAGTCGACATCAACTCAGCTGAGGATCTGATGAACGCCCTAAATTTTGGGTCCACTATCCGGCAAACCGATGCAACCGCCGTTAATGCGAAATCATCACGTTCTCATGCCGTCTTTAGTTTGAACCTGATTCAACGCAAAAACAAACAAGCGGGACAGGGGTCGGAGAAGCGGTTTTCGGTACCATTGGAGGCAATTTCGGGTGGCGAAAGTTGGGTTACAACGGACAGCAAGTTACATTTCGTCGATTTAGCCGGCAGCGAACGCTTGAAGAATACCGGCGCACAGGGCGAACGGGCTCGAGAAGGAATCTCCATTAATGCAGGCCTGGCTGCACTAGGCAAGGTGATCTCGCAGCTTTCGTCCCGCCAGTCAGGATCCCATGTTTCGTACCGAGACTCGCGGTTGACACGATTACTCCAGGATTCGCTAGGCGGCAACGCGATCACCTACATGATAGCATGTGTGACCCCGGCAGAATTTCATCTCAGTGAAACCTTGAACACAGTGCAGTATGCCCAAAGGGCCCGAGCCATCCAGAGTAAGCCAAGAATCCAACAGGTGGAGGATGGAGATAAGCAAGCCCTCATCGAGCGTCTCAAGGTAGAAGTTGCTTTTCTACGAGAGCAGATCCGGAGTTCGGAGCGTGGTGGGGGGGAAAGGCGCAATGTGGTAGCTGGCGAGAGGTCCGAGCGACACAACGAACGGGAAACCGAATTACAGAACCAATTATTGGATATACAGGAAAACTACACTACGTTGAGCCAACGCCATGCAAAGCTTATCGCGGAGATGGCCAAAGCCCGAGACAATGAGGCTGCGGAGAACCAAAGTTTAGATGAAGCTCTGGGAGACAGTGCGACCGAGCGTTTGAATCGGTCAAACTCCTTCGCCCAGGCTGTTGAGCAAGTAGTCTTGGAGTATGAGAAGACCATTCAGACGCTCGAGCAGTCCCTCTCTAGCACTCGAGCCACGCTGTCAAACACGGAGACCACGTTACTAGAGAAGGAAACGAAGTGCGCCTACATCGAGACCATTAACAATCAGCTTACGGCCCGTGTACAGAAACTAATGGATCGAGAGGCTAACACTGAAAGCTACCTACATGATCTCGAGACCAAGCTGGACGGACAGACATCCGGCGAGGAGAAGAATGTAGCCATCATCCAAGAGCTGCGGAAGGAAATTGCTAGGATTCGAGAGAACGAAGCAGCTTCGGAAGACTACATATCAACCTTAGAGGAGCGACTTGCGGAGTCTGATCAAGACCAGGAATTGATGCAACGTGAGATGGATCGGCTTGAACAGATTATTGAACGCCAACGAAGCCTTGGTAAACTCGACAGTCTACTGTACGAATTAGATCATATCAAGGATGATAACAATGACGCCGATGCCGAGGCTGAAGTCGGACAGAGTCAAGGAATTGGACACCGCCGCACTTTTTCTGAGCGTTCCGGTAAGAGCCACACTAGTCGTCCTAGTCAAAGTCTTCGTGAGGTGCTTCCTAAAGTAGCGGAGGGAGTCGAATCTAAGGGCGCTATTGAGGAGGAATCGTCCGATGTGTTGCCAGCTGAGGCAACGAATGGGGTTGATGAACCTAAAAAGATGACCGAAAAAGCAGAAGCTAATGCGGCAGATCTAGAGTATCCGCCTCAAAGCCCAGCACAAAATCAGTTTGTGAATGACAAACTCGAGACTATTACTCAGGAGCTTGTCGATCTTCGAGTCGAGCACGAGTCTACGCTCGGTGAATACGATTTACTTCATGCTAAATACGAGGAGGCCCTAAGAGCACTGGCTGAATTACAGGATCAAGTCGATGAAGCACGCCACCCCAACAGGCAACGTGACTCAATGCTGTCAGTTACTTCCCCGGATCAGACGAGACCACCGTCTTTTTTATCGGATTCGAAGTTCAGCGATGGCAAAGACGAGACACATTTATCTTCGCAATCGCTCTCCTCGGAGCTCTCCTCAGCTATGGAATCCCCTGCTACTACGGATACTACCGATACTGAGGCCCCTACTGAGATCGTTACGGAAGGTCCGAAGTCGTCCGAGTCTAGCGAAACTCTAACCGTTGATACTTCAGCCAAAGAGAACGAGGCTATTGTCGCTGAACTAGACAAACTTAAACTCCTCGCAAGCGAAAAAGAAGCAGCCGAGAAAGAGCTCGCTGAGCGCTACTCCCAGCTTGAAGAGAAGCATCAAGAAACCCTAGACACAATAGAAGAGCTCAAGACCGAGATCGCTAAAGCCAAATACGCGGACCCCCCGTCTCCGAGAACTGCTGCCACACCTGTTATTCGACGAAAATCGAGCCAGAACGTCATGACTATTGATCGTGCGCATCGTTCTTTCGCGGCACTTCGGAACATCGCCGCCGAGAATTTCGAGCAAGACCCTGATACGATGCAAAACTTCGAGGTTTACCTGAATTCTGCGATGCACGAACTCCACGCCCGGTCCGAGCGTATCCAGGAACTCGAAGCTGATGTCGCCAACGCCAAAAAGGAAATGGAAACGAAAATGACAATTATTTCCGGCCTGACCCGTGAACGATCGAGCTTGAAATCTAGCCCAATGGATATTAGTGTCGTCGCGACGATGAGAGACCAATTAGAGCAGAATGAGCAACAATTCAAGATAATGCAAGAGGGCTACGCCACCCGCGAGCGAGACCTTCTTGCTGAAGTTGAGGCTTTGCGCGTCGCGGTACAAGAAGCTGCGAATAACGCAAAAACCAATCCTTCAACCCAGAGTCCCAACGGCGATATTTCCCTTGGAAATACTACACTAGTTGCTACACAAGAGAACAAAATCTCGCAGCTCGAACTCGAACTTTCGAGTTGGGAAGGTAAGCATCAAAGTGCTCTCGAGGCGATGCAAATTGCAGAGAAGCAAATGAAGGAGACTATCCAAACATTAGAATCCGAACTATCCACTATCAACCTCAAATTCGCCGAGGCTCAAGACAAAGAGGCCAAGAATGACACAGAGGCGAAGGAGGCTGAAATCCAACATGAAAATATGATCGCACAGCTTCGTAGCGAAATCGATGAGTACAAGGATATTATGGAGAGTCATAATACGAAAGTAGCTGAGTTAGAACAAGCACACATTGCTGCTACCAATCAGCTCGCGAGCATATCACAAGCAAGGGATCTTGCGACGGCCGAGGTTGATAGCCACAAGGAACTAGTTAATCAGCTTGAAGCACAGATCGCCGAGCATGAGAAGGTACTGAAGTCTCACGAACAGAACTTGCAGGGACTTCATGCGGAACATACTCGCCAGGTTGAGCAGATCCAGGCCTCTTCCAAGCAGGCATACGACGCCCAGCTCAATATTCTCATGGCTGAGCACGCCGAAAATATAAAACTTTTAGAGAGTGATGCTGCAGAAGCTCGCGACGAGCTGACAAAGGTAGCCAAACAAATTAGCGAAGCTCTCGGTTTCGAGGTCACAGTTGATGCCCTCTCGGAACGCATTGAAGAACTAGTCGCTTACCAGAGCATCTTGCGCGCGGAGCAACAAAGAGGAGCGGAATTTGAAAGCCACATCAATGAGCTCTCGGCAATCAACAATACCATAATGCGTGATCTAGAGGCTGTCAAATCGACATTAAACGATATGCTGCATCCGGATGGTAACGATTCAAAGAGTCCATACCCGTCCGTTCCCGAGCAGCTGGCCGCTGTTCGAAAGAGGATGAACGATCTCGAGAATAAGAACAAGAAGCAGTCACGAATAGTCGAAGAGCTAGAAGATCAGCTCCAAACCAACTTTGATCAAGCCCAGATCACTAACAACAGGTTGTCGACTCTGCAGACCGAGCGTAATGTCCAGATAGAGGAAGCTCATACCGCTAAGATGAAAGCGGAGGCCGATTTAGAAGCCATTCGGCAAGATATGGCTATATTACAGGTAATAACCTTATACTCCCTATTCACCATACTTATGACCCAGCTCACCCGATTGCCAGGCTCGCCTCGAAGAGGCAGACGTGCCAAAGCGAACGAACTCGATTACCTCCCAAATGCGCAAAACATCGTCTGTTGTATCACTTCCTTCACCACCGCCAGCAATCCCATTGCCACCTTTGCCAGCCGGTGGCACCGCTTCTCCTGTTCCACCTACACCAACTGGTGGTAGACCAGCAAGCAATGACCTTGCTATGGCTCAGATCCGAGAGGACCAGGAGGCTCGGATCAAGAGTATTGAAAGGCATCTGAATGCGGAAAGGCAGCTTACTGCAACGCTGGAGGAGGCTCTGACGGATCTTGAAAACCAATCCAAGAAAGTCAAGGCTGATGCTGAGGCATGGAAGAAGCGGGCTCAAGAACTAGAGGTAGAAAATAAGGACCTCAAAGAAAAGCCCCCACAAGATCCTCGCTGGAGGGACAGCCTTCACCAAATCGAAGAGGAACGCAAGAAGCGACAGGAATCAGAACGTGCCCGCGCTCACTTGGAAGAGCGCATGAATGCAATCAATAACAAGAAAAAGAAGAAGGGCAGCCTGAATTGCTTTTAGAAATGGTCGAGGCTCTCAGCGCCCATACTATTTTACGCTACCTCGGTTTCATTTTGCTTACGGTGCGGTGTACATTGTCTTTTGGGGGGCATGTCACTGGCTATCTTGCTTCTTGAGGAACATACGCATAAAAACCCAGCGGCGAACAGCCCCCGTTTCACAAGATCCGCTTACAGCAGTGCCGATGTGCTAGTTCTTCCCCCTACCTTCTATATTTTCTATTCTTTTTTCTTTTTCAACAGCATACAATGACCAGTTGCTGATGATCTCGACGGGGCATGATTTGAAGAGAGATGGCACGTGTATATTGGAATGAATGCCAATTTGGCACATACGAGGGGCATTGCGACCCTTCATGTTCGATACTGTTTGCTTGCGACTTGTCTGCAAGATTAGGGAAACGTGCAGCACAGGACGGCTCAGGCCTAGCATGTTTGTTTTCTGCAAGATACCACTTCGTTTTATTTCGAGTGTTTATTCCATATTCTACTTCGATTGTCCGTGATTATCTCAGGCCTGCGTAATTTTAGTTATTGTAAAGCGTTGCTGTTTACGCCGCACCGTTTGGACAATGTTTGCCTTTGAGTGGCGCTTATATTACGCATACTCCGCGATAAGGCTCGGTTTGTTAGTAGTGTAGAATACTAAAACACCAATCAATGTGTACCACTATTTCTATATTTTAAGTAGTATATTACGGCATGTAGATTACAAGTTCGTCTTCACCACAAGAAATGATTATCAATTTACCGCTCCAAGCGTTCATTCTCGCTCTTATTCACCATCTATCGTCATAGAGTCCCTCAGAACAGCGCAACGAGCAGGGGGTAAGCTAGGAATCAAAATGCCTGCGGCCGTCTTACACTACTCTAAATACGCAGTAGGTAGTACCGATCTCCACTTACCAAGATGGGAGATTGAAAATCTCGGACGATGACACCTACCACCACACCTTCTAGAACAAAGAAAGTATTTTGTATATGGTTAATAGAGATCACCAGTTCAGTTCTAGGCTCTTTACGCGACCACGAGTATTCACCATACGCCGATACCCAGGATATTATCTTTTTATTGATGATGCCTTTCCCTTTTGACCGGCTGCCACCTGAGCTCCGGTTAGAGATATGGGATTTCGCCGTGTGGGCTAATGCGCGGTCACGGCGCGTCGTCGAGCAGAACCTTCAGGTCTACCCAACACTAGATCTTGTAGCTTCTCCCTTGTTTTCAGTCAATACCGAGAGCCGCGAGGTAGCGCTGTCATTCTATCCCGTCCGCCTCGAGGTGTATCGCCGGGTTCCTGAAGACGAGGCACAATCCGAGGACACGTCCCGTCCCCCTGGTAGCAAGGGGTTCATCTACCTCAGTCCAGAGCTGGACGATATGGTTTCGGTCCACCAGCGGGCGGCGATCTACCACTCGGAGCTCAGCTTCGAACTCTCTGAGAGATCCAAGATGACGGCCTGGCTCCACCATACGCTGCCGATGAGCGAGGAGACGCGGCAGTTGTTTCGTCGGCACCCGGACCGGTGGTGTCTGATGAGGTATGCGTCAGGGCATTTCGGCGCGCGGGATTGGATGGAAGTGCAAGAATGGATGCTGACGTTCGGCGAGGAGGAGTACCGTAGCTCCCTCCGGCTCCTGAGGTCTATGCGTATCAATACTGGAGAGTTTGCACAGGTTTTTGGCTGGGGGTAGTTAGAATAGCTTCGAGGTATGAAGCCATGGCTGTGTACTTGCTGAGAATAACTAGTGGATCAAACAATGCAATCAGAATATCCCATCAAGAGATATCGCGTAGCCGGCAACAAAGCGTCAGACGTACATGTCTTCTTGCATTCTCTCTTCCACGCTTCGTTACTCCGTAATTCGAGTCAATGCTTCCTTCAGCTGACCTCAAATCCATATTATGGACACCCGCCTTGTTCGCCGATCTTTCCTCAGCTATGACTCTACACTATGATAGCGTAGATTGTTTGGGTATATGTAATTTTGAAGCTACACTAAATGATCGGCCACTGCGAAAATGTTGATAAAAATAATGTAGGCCCCAAGGTACTAAATTGGCCGTTTCAAAAAGTCCTTCAGGATCAATAAAGAGGACGCGGAATTTTCCATGCATGAGGATCTACATCTCTATTCAGAGAGTTGGGAATACGCTCCAAAAGTCTGGCTATACTTAATAGATGGGATTGCACGTGCTGATCTTTGTTCTAGTACTATGTAAGTAAAAAATCGGCGCCACGTGAAAACACGGTTACTATCTTTGGCATTGCGGCAATACTGAACACTGTACTGGACTGTACACTACCGTAGGTAGCTTAAGATGGAATCCGGTCTGAGTAATAAACATACACTGCATCTCAATTATTAGGTAATTGAGTCGTTTTGGCATGTGTCTATCTAATGTACGTGTATCAAATACTCTGCATACACTATCTATCGTATCTGCGACCTTGGAAATCTCGCGTATGCGCACAAATTTTGAGACGAGCTGCCTCATTGCGTACGGACGGAGACGAGATGAAATGCAGCTAAATCGTTACCGGCGGCCGTGCATCAAGTCCTGACCCAGTGCCGAAGAAAGCGAAATCCTTCGCCAAAAGTAAGATGATGAGTAAGAATTAGGTACACTATTTGGCTCAGGCTCTCCTCAGGCTTTGGAGGTTTGGGAGTGGGGACACTACCAGCCCTGCCTACCTACACTAAGTACCTTGAACTAAAGTAGTTCGTCCTTGTTTGGTGTAGACTGCTCTATTTATTGAAATCGAGCGGGTGCTTGCGTAGACAAACGCTGGTATCACAGAAACGGAGAAACCATCACGTCCAATGAGTGAATTTCACCGTACTACAATGTTACACTATGGTAACTGTTTATTCGCAATCTAGTATCAAAGTAGGAGGTATCGATCAGAAGCTAGAGGGATAAAGTGTAAATACAGTGGCAGTGTAGAATTAAGTAGGTACACCACTATCTTGGATCGTGACATTCTCTAAACGCCAGCTTCTATACTAGAAAGTAACGCATGTATGGTTGGTTACATGGACAGTGGGCAGTGTGTGTAGTACAGTAGGTAGGTCACGTAACAAATCATGAGAAATTATCTTATCAAAAGATTGGGTGTACAGTACAGTCGTAACGCTGAGTCCCCAAGGAGTGACCGAGTTAGTTTGATTACGCCAGCACTGACAGCTTGGAGTTCATCACTCACAGGCAATAGGCACAAGAGAGCCACAACCGTCACTGTTTCATATTTAGTAGTACACTACAACAAGGGAATAATGATTTGTTTCTTATCACTATAACACAACTACCACTAGTAGCGTACTAATGATCCATGTGTTAACTCTCTGTAGTATGTAGTGTACATACTGCACATAGTGTAGTGTAGTAGTAGTGTATGTACACTTTCGACTTAGCCCTTCTTTCGGAAACCCTACTAACTTGGTAGTGTAGGTAATTAGTTCTCAAAAGTCCAGTTATTTCAAATTCCTATATCGAGCCTGGTCCTTCGTCTGGGCCAATCAGAACGGCACATCGGAGAGGTATCGACGGTACATAACTCCTAGTCCGCAGGATTCATGATGGCCAAGCCCTGCGTCGCTCCCCTGCTTACTTTTCAGTCGGTCCAATGGCGCACATACTCGACCCTACAGCACGGCATAGGCAGTGCCGTACAACATTATCCTCCTTAGACACTACATTTCTGTACACCACGGCCGAGACAATACCCAACGCCTATTCTGGTAACTACCGAAACATACATTAGGTTGCTATGGCAGACAACTACGCAGCATCGGCATGTTCTTATTCTGTCTACATGCTTGTCCATCGCGCGACGACATTCAAAAGTGCGGATAAGCTTATTCGTCCCCATTTAGTCTCTGGGGTCTAAACGAGGGATGGCAAGTAGTGTACACTAGTGTGGTGTAATGGGATTCTAAGACGGGGAAGTGTCAAATAGGCAAGGCCGACGGCTTTGACTTTAAACGGCGTTTGCATGGGTCATGTCAGCAAAACGGGTCTTGGTCATGCAACTAGACAGTCCAGGATGCCAAAGATACCGAGACAGACCAAGGTGGTGTAGTATTCCATACTATGTACAGTAGTGTGCTATGTGTCGTGCATCTCGTGTATCAAGTACTACTGAGGATGGATCTAGGATGTCCAAAATTTCAAATCGTCAATCTCTAACCTGAGCTAGCTGCATACTAGTTTACATAGTACTATGTATGTATTACAAGGTAAAGTCGACAAAGATAAGTGACAAGTATATAGGTCGCTGAGTCTTCCCCTGTTGTATCACGATCTTTGTATTAGTATACTCATATGCAGCAGTTGCTCTCGTCAGATATATAGTCCTACAAGGCACCCATCAAACCAACCCCGGCTTCTTTCCATCTCAAGTTCTCTTATCATCCAGTCAGTCCGAGACGGTCAAACTCTCATCGCATCACATTCGCAACAATCGTCCTGAACAAAGAGAAAGCCTTAGAAAAAGAACCAACAGGAAAATCATATCCGAAATGTCTTCAACAATGACCATGACCCAGACCATGGCTCCCGTGGAGCGAACCCGGTCCAGATCAAACTCGGGTTCAAAAGGCCGCCGGACACGCGTGCACTTCGAGATCGAAGATGCAACTCCCGAATTCTACGGCTCTAAGTGGATCGACTTCCTATCACTTTACTCGGGCTCCTCAAGCTTCGAGGTTGCCATCGCGGCGTTGTGCTCGCTCGGCCTGTTCGTTGCCGTTGGACAGGGAATCCTTGAGGGCCCCCAATTGGGCATAGTTGCCGTTCTCTTCCTCGCATCCATCATCCACTGGGCATTGATGTTCTTCTTCTCCGGACCTACGTCTCCCAAGAACGACACACGTATGTTGTAAAACCGCTCATCCTGAAACTGCATCGAAAACTAACTCGCCTTCTTAGCTCTATCCCGTATCCGATAATGGAACAACTTGGCACGATTTGGCTAATATGCCAACATCCACGATAGCGACGCTACGCTTACAACATCAAATATGTGCAACAACAATTCATATACCCAAAACTTTCAGCCAGCCATCATGTCTACTATAGACACATCGCCGGTTTTCATTTACTTTTTTATACGGGACCTAGGGACATCAGGCGTCGGCACGGAGTTATGAGGGAGGCCTCCACATTCGAATTTCATAGATACCAAGACCGAGGCTAGACGCACGCTTTCATTCTCATCACTAGATAGACTCGGGCAGCATCTCATAGGGACAACTTGCATGGAAACGGCATGGGATTGTCGAACGGAAGCCATTTGGGAAAGGAAGGGGTAGAGGACCTACTGCTTATTACCTACCCGCGGGAGGTATTCCCCCCTTGTCATGAGGGGAGGAATTCAAACACGAAGACAACGAGACGCTTCCTTTATAACGTTCGATCATTAGACTAGGGTATAGATTTCATGTCATGTCCTAGAATATACTGTCTTCGTCCAACGAAACGAGTTCGCTCGGATTTGCTTCGTGATTCGGCTGTCGCCATTGGGTCGCCAGTACCCTCGAGCCCCGACTTTCGCGGACTTAGATGTTGGACTAGGTCAAGCTGACACAAGTAGAGGATGTATATCGCTATTCGTCGAACCCTAAGCCTAAGGAATGCAGCTTGGCTGGGGCTTTTCACTATCTTGTCGATTGAGAGAAGGGAGCCTAGGATAATCAGAGCCAACCAAATCCCCCACAAGCGAGTCAAGCTACATCACAGACGTGCACGGTCGCGACGCACCCACAATACCATCAAAAAGTGCACTGGTCGGCTGAGGTCTCGACTATTCAATGGATATGGCCTATAGTATACACGGTCACGCCCTATAAGATCGCCAGGTACCAACCCCAAAGAAGCACCGGGCCATGCGAACCAATGTTCAGGATCAACGCTACCGTGGGAATGGCCGCTACGCTGAAAGCACACAGTATATTAAAGCCAGAGAGTTGGCTAGAATCGCACCCAGGACGTTTACGATGCTGCGCCGGGGTAGCTTCCAGACCACATCTGTAAGACGGCATTACTCTAACAGCGTGTTTCCCCGCACATGCTAGGATTGCAAAGACCGTCGTCACGGCACATACCTCCGTTTCTGGGGGTGGAATCCCCATAAACGAATGTGATTAGATAGCCCATATCGCCCTTTTTCCAAGTCCACGACAGTCTGGACCGATATATATATCCCTCCCGCTCCAGCACGCAGTATCCCACCACGCTCTCTGGGGTTTACTGGGCTAAAAAGAGGGAAATGCGACCTCGAGAGGAGAAAAAGGAAGGGTTCCTTACCCTATCCCCTCGCGGTATGGAATGCATGAATCAATAAAAAATGCGATGGAACTGCGGTCTCCGTCCTCGAACGCCTTTCTTACCACACTACTCGCCTCTACCAACGCTCGCCTTCACGCTGCGACTGGATGGATGGAGGAATATCGAAGCGGTCCTCCACCGGGGGTTGGAGTCTCTTTCGGAATATCGAACAGCTCCCCCTCTTCGCTTCAGTTTCGTCAGATAAACATGTCACGTTGGCCAGAGAACCCTAGGACTACTAGTATGCCGTGATGGCCATCTCCCGACGTTCTGTCACAGCCGTAGAACACCGCAATAGTCGAGTGCCTTTCTCCAGGTTCAGCTCCCGAAGTCGCGTCTATTGGCCTCTCCCTTATTTTACCCCTTGTTATCTCCTTCAACATGAAATTTTCAACGTCGTTCCTATCCGCGGCGTTGGCCATCGCTATAACAGCGAGCCCCGTTAGCTTGGATATAGCCGAAGACATTGTATTAAGTAGCCGGGCCACCGGGACCACTGCCAACGACTATCTAAACGGAGGCTGCAGGGACGTCATCCTCTTCTTTGCCCGGGGAAGCGACCAAAACGGCAATATGGTAAGAATATAGAAAGTGTTGTCCGGCATCTATGCCCCTACAGCTAACTCTGCATTTCCAGGGTGATCAGCCGGGCCCTCAGACAGCCGATAGGTTGATATCAGCTCTAGGGACCACCAAGGTCGCCATCCAAGGCGTCAAGTACAGCGCGGCGCTCCTTAATAATCTATTACCCGGAGGCTGCAACCCTGCCGAAGCCAAGGATTTCGCAACGATGCTCTCGGGCGCGGCGACAAGTTGCCCCTCGTCAAAGCTCGTCGTGTCCGGATACAGCCAGGGCGCGGCATTAGTGCACGCCGCTGTCGAGCAACTCACCTCGTCGGCGAGGGCACGCATATTCGCCGCCGTGACCTACGGCGACACGCAGAAGAAGCAGGATGGGGGCAAGATCCCCAACTTCGACTCCAGCAAGACGCTAATACTATGCAACAACGGGGATCTTCTGTGTGAGGGCACCCTGATCATTACGGCAGCTCATCTTGACTACATCCCTAGTGTTCCTTCGGGCGTGAGCTTCATTGTGAGCAAGCTTAGCTGATGAAGCGATGCTGTAAGAAGTACGCTTGACGAAAACCGAGTTTGACACACGCGGAGAAAGCGGCGCTCGGAGAATGTGATGGTAAAGGCTAAGACGAGTATGATATGTCATGAGATAATTACACCTTACAAATTAAAATGCCCTATTCGCTTGTAGACAAGTGTCTAGTATATACTAGTGCAGGTACCAGGCCGACATTACACGAAGGTTATCGATGCCATGGACTACCAAGGTATCTAGTCCGTAGTTAATCCCTTCTCTAGCCGACATCTCCATAATTCACTCCGCCCGGATCAATTCTCCTCGATGTATAGGGCCGATTATCCGGGGTGTTTGGGAGTACACCCACGGATAGCATCCTCGCATATAGCTGATGGCCGACAACGTAAAAAACCCTCTGAGCCACTTCATTGGAGATCGTCTTGTCCGATATAGGGGTCATTGTGACGACACCCTCTACTTACCCCGCTTCCCACCGGTGTGTATATATATCAACCCGTCAAAACCTTAAGAACTATCCTTCTTCGGTATTTCCAATCACTACTTTTCCAAACTCTCCCCAAGTATTTTACCAAGTAGATAACGAACGCATCGTGAGCCTCGCTACCAGCGCTGACCCCTTCATCGTTGTGGTTGAAAGAGGAGCACCCCCCACTGACTTCCCTGTTGCGCAGTATCTTCATCTCGGTACGCGCCGTCGACGGCCATAATTGCCGTGGAGAACATGGCCCTCGACGGGTTATCCAGTAAAGGGCCATCGTCGTGATGGCCCAGCATAACGAGTATCAACAAATCATCAGGTAACATCAGATGTGTGATGAGCCATGAGCCGGTGTTCGGGTCTCCGGGCCTGGTGCTGTCTGCTCGACTCTGCCATTCATCATGCTTTCGGCATGGGATGTGGTTGGAGTTGCGCAGTCGGCACCGGGCCAATCTAAACGGAGCCCGTTCTGAGATTATACGGCGTTGAACTTGATCTGGATAATACCAGCGAAAGGATCATGCTCTCGATGTTTCGCTCCTTGGTCCGACCGGCGCGATTGGCTGACACTACAACAGAACACCTCTCACACAATTGATCCAAAATGGCACCAGCAGTAACCATCGACGTTGTTGAACCCACCACCCTTCCCCACAAGGGTGGCGTCCCGGTCGGTAACGGGAAGCTTCGCGTTAACGGGGGTGTAGAGACAGCCGATGGGAAATGGAAGGATTTCTCCTTCCATCCTATTAGAGAGTCTCAGGTCGCTCGCGCCATGGCCCGCCGATACTTCAACGACTTGGACACCTATGCCGAGTCTGACATCGTCATCGTGGGTGCTGGTTCGTGCGGCCTGAGCACTGCCTACACTCTCGCCAAGGCCCGCCCTGACTTGAAGATTGCCATTATCGAAGCCAGCGTCTCGCCCGGTATGTAGAAGTAGTATATTAAAACAGTGCGACAGCTAATAGATGTTAGGTGGAGGTGCGTGGCTCGGAGGACAGCTATTCAGCGCTATGGTCATGCGCAAGCCGGCCGACAAGTTTTTATCCGAACTAGGGGTCCCCTTCGAGGACGAGGGGGCCTACGTCGTCGTCAAGCATGCCGCGCTCTTCACCTCGACTTTGCTCTCCAAGGTATTGGCCTTTCCGAATGTGAAGCTCTTCAACGCCACATCCGTCGAGGACCTCATCACCCGCCGCGATGAGTCCGGCGGCATTCGCATCGCCGGTGTCGTCACCAACTGGACGCTGGTCGCCATGCACCACGACGACCAGTCTTGCATGGACCCCAGTACCATCAACGCGCCCGTCATCATCAGCACCACCGGCCACGACGGGCCGTTCGGCGCATTCAGCGTCAAACGTCTAGTCAGCATGCAAGCGCTGGAGAAGCTCGGCGGCATGCGGGGTCTCGACATGAACTCGGCAGAAGACGCCATCGTCAAGGGGACGCGTGAGATCGTGCCTGGTCTGATCGTTGGCGGTATGGAGTTGTCCGAGGTGGACGGAGCCAACCGCATGGGGCCGACTTTCGGCGCCATGGCCCTCTCAGGTGTCAAGGCCGCCGAGGAGGCGTTGGCAGTCTTTGAGCTTCGCCAAAAACAGAATGCCATCTGAAACAATGGGACTTCTGCTGGACTAAGAGTACATGGCATGTATAAGGGAGAGGGGAGGACAGAACACACTCCAAGGCCTCATTGAATCGACGAGTCACTCTTTTTGCGCGTTGCTTAATCGATACGATCATTCCAATCTAAATAAAGACGACTGTTTGAACGTATCACGCGGTTAATAGAAACTTGATAGGGACTTCTGTGAAGTTGATATGTTGTATCTCATCAACTGATAGTCTCTCCTGAACCGAGTGAGTAGATGCGTTGTCTTTTATCTCAGGGGCCTAGAACTTCAATATTCACCTCGACATCATACTACTACTTTGTTTCTCACTCGCATGCCTAAACATCATCTCTTGTAGCATACCGTTCTTGATCCGTAGAGTTAATGTGATTTACCGCGAGCTCACACGAGCTACGTTGACTTATCCAGAGTACTCCCTCATGAAGAGAAGACTCGTATCATCCATCGCGGTGTTCCTCTGTCACCCGACGGCTCCCTAACTCTCCTCTATCCCAATTTTCTAAATATCGCTTCCTCTCGTTCTAGATATCTGATTGAAAGCATCCAAAACAGCCTACCTCTCTCTCTGTAAGATAACGACACGCCTCAGGTTATGGATAGGCTATAATCGATCCCCTCTCCATTAACCACTCCCTGGGCAGAGAAATAACTTAGGTATAGATTAAAGACGGAAATTCTACCGTCGGATTTCCTTAGTTGATATTAATTCGTCCTCGCACGCCTCAGGAGCCCATCCGCTTTGTGGCTATGACAGAGATGCCTAGGCGGGACGCCCTTCTTCAGTTTATACACCTGGAACAACGTAGCACACGCACCCATCCAGCCCAGCTCTTCCTTGCGCCATTTCTTCTTGCTCGCCCACCTAGCCTCAGCACCAGCATCGGCATCGGCATCGACCCTATACGCCGGCGCGTTCTTCCAGCGTTTCTCTACAATGACATCCGGTTCCCCAGTCTCCGCGCCTTCGTCTTCATCCTCTTGAGCCCCGGAAGCTTCCCCCGCGAGGGAGAGGGCGACGGGCTCGGCCATCCTGTCGCTAACAGGCACGGCCTGCTCGAGGTCCGTCCGGGCTTTCCTGCAGCTTGGCGCGTTCGAGCTCGTCTCTGAATCGGCCCTGCCTGACGCCGCGACCTCAACCCACACCTGAACCTTGCGGATCGAGTCGGCGTAGATGACGCCCAGCGTGATGAGTGTCAGGGGTATAGTCACGGCCCAGAAGATCCAGAACTGCGAATTGCTCGGCCCGTACGGGTCCTCGATTGCGAGGATCCCGGACACGACGGAGAAGGGGAGGAGGACGCCACCTAGGTACGCGACGCGGTTCAGACTCCGCTGGTTCTCGTCTGGCGTCGAGGAATTTGTAGGGGTATTGTAGTTGTTTCTCGACCTATAGTCGTGCTTTTCGCCACGGCCGCCTACCGACGATACCCCAAAACCCGCGTCCATGTTGGTTTCCACGCTCGGTCTCCGTATCGGCATCTGCCTATTTGCCATGACCGGGGTGAGGTGGCTTAATAGCTGTACTCGCCGATTTAGTCTAGATAGGAGCGCTTCCCACTGGGTCGTCGGTGATTGCGATTCTACATGTGAGAGAGAGTATATATCTGGGTGTGCGTCGATAGGCTGCTGCGATATCTTATGCCGCCGGCGCGAGACGTCTAAGTTGCGCTCGAGACAATCTTGCACCCGCAAGAAGAGAGCTGAAGCCTCAGGCAAACCAGCAGTCAATTCGAGGCCCGATGTCTCGAAAAGATCTTCCCATTTTCTAATCGCGAGTTCTTCTAGAAATCCCATGAGGTCCTCGCGGTCGAAGTAATCGTCCCGCAGGCCGTCATAGAGCATTGTTTCGAGGCTCGGGATCTCGTCCCCAACGGGCGTCACGTTGCCATTAGCGCCTACTTGCATCGCGATAGTAGAGAAGCCGTCCTCGTCGGGTATCTTCTCCGCTGCGTAAGCCTTGTACCGTTGCCGAGAAAGCCCCGACTTTGGGTCTTCCCACGCTGCCCGGTCTAGAAAGAGAACTATAATAAGACGCTCGTTAGATGCTGGGATAAATGCATGAAGAGACGGGCCTGGCTGACTCACGATGCGCTTGTTCAGAGAGCCAAATCGACGCTCGACACAACATGACTCTGTCTTCGCTGGCGGATGTTATGTAAGTAGGAGGATCGCCCACAAGATCACGAGAGACGGTTTTCTGTTGTGTGTCGTCCGGCACCGAAGAGTGGTGAACCAGCTCGGGGTAATCGTAATACGCCCAGGCAGATTTGATCTTCGTTCTCGGTGGTCTATAGCTTCTTCTACCAGCATGCGCCTCAATGAAGGAAGCATCGATATCTATCGCCTTCTTCAACGCCACGCCGTAATCCACAGGCAACCCGTGGAAAACAAGTAAATATCGAGTTGAATTGTTGGTTTCATGAATACATGGCCGGAGCCCGGCAGCGCCATGGACCTGTGTTTTGGTGATACCGGCATCTGTCCACTTCAGTAGATATGCTGGACTTCTCGCATGTTCGGGCTCGCTGATTTCTAGTATTAGTATCGCCTCTGTCGAGTATTCCATAGTTCTCGGTGCGGGCTCCGATCTTACTGACATCGTATCACGTATGCCCTCCATCTATGCATTGCGCCGTCTTGCTTTGCCCGTTGCCAAATTTTCTATATAAAAAAAGGTAGAGATGCTCCTAGACCCAAATGAGGACTGGGTTAGAGAGTCTATACGCTTCAGCCTCTCTCCCTTAAGGCTCTCTATGGAATCCGATTCTCGGCTATTTACCGTTCATAGTGATGTTTCAAGAAACGAGTAATCCGACGATGTACGTGATGTCACCTCGCAGCTAAAAGGAAAATAATTGAGTAGCACGAGCGCCGAGGCCGACGATCCCCAAGGGAAGGTGCAAGGCTAGCCAAATTAGACGAATAAGACCGGGGCCTCTGAGGAAAATAATCTACCTACACGAACTACTTGTACCACTCTAGATGGGAATCTTGAGTATCTTATATAGGAGGTATTCTAAAGTTAGAGTCGCACTGGACACCTAAATCCGAAAGCCTGGCCATTGGGGATGACCCAAAAGAGGCACGGCGGATACCGATGTTTAAACGAAGGACGAAGTGCTCACATGACCTGTTGGTTATGAAATAGACTATATTATTTCCCAATTCGTACCATGAGATTTGCTTCCCGCGGATGAAAACAACTCCCTTCATTCTAATTCTCGAATTTACCAAAATAAATGACGACCGTTTGATGTGTATGCATGAGCATGAGAAAAACCGACTGAGTAAGCAAACATATATAAACGATGCTACCTAAAAATGAGGGCTCGCAACCACTGGTGTAGGTGCCGATGTTCTGAAATTCTTCCGTCCCTCTCCCAAACTCCTGACGCCACTGGAAGAGTGAAAATGCCGCCTGTTTGACTGAGTGTTCAATGCTACCTTTCGCGCCCTCGTAACCCTTCAATGCTCACGTCGACTTGACTATGAACAAAAAGCAGAATCAAGTTTGCCAGAATGCATCGCCCTGCTGTTTGGTAATTTTATGATACATTCCACGGCCATAAGAGGCGGCACAAACATATGTCGTGTGACAAGAATCGCAAGGAGTCTGGTAACCAAAGGCTGGCTTAAATACTTGGTGTGTGAAGACGCTATGCTGCCGACCTAATTACCCTATGTCGCTACCGGATAGATTCGTGATCACTATAGTGTTCGTCTCCATCATGGTGTAAAGTCACACTGTTAAACTCCTCGAAAGGATCCGAGATCTCGTTACCGGGCGTCGCCAATCCGCTATCTAAAGGCACTCCCTTAACGAAGCCAGGAGACTTGGAAGATGTGATATCGACACTCTCGCTCTCTTTGACATTTCTAAAGTTAACGGTATCGATGCCGCGGCCGGCATGGGGAACTATAGGCGGTTTCATGTGTCGGATGAGTGCCCATTGAGTAGTGCGGAAGAAAGCATGTGTCTTGATGTCTGATGCTCCCGCTCTTGCACCAAGTCGCCGAGTCTCATCCTTGATGAGTAGTTTCCTTATCAGGGATTTACAGAGACTAGCACATGTTAGTTTTTCACATTGCTAGCAGAACTGAGGGAGAGGGCAGCATACTTCGAGATCTGTGGCGCTCCAGAGTGTTCAGGAAACGCTACTTCTTCGCGCAAAATGTTTGCAAATGTAGCATTCCGGTTTTTGCCTTTAAAGGGAGTGGTGCCGTAAAGCATTTCGAATATCAGTATACCCAACGTCCACCAATCTACGGCGCTCGTGTGTCCACTGCCTTTTATAACTTCGGGGGCGATATATTCCTCTGTTCCAACGAAAGAATTTGTTCGGAAGTTGGCTATACAGGATTTCGTGTCAATTGTAGGGAGCGAAGAAGTACTTGCTCCATTCTTCCCCATGATCATAGTGGGCTTGCCGCCAGGGCCGGACTGCTTTGATAGATCGAAATCGGAAAGCATAATGTGGCCAGATTGGTGGAGTAGGATGTCTATAACAGTGTTAGAAAGACAAACATTACATCAATTCCACGAAGACCTACTCTCTGGTTTCAAATCTCGATAGATGAAGCCCATCAGATGCAAATATTCTAATGCGGCTGTCACTTCAGCCGCATAGAAACGGGCGTCTTCTTCGGGAATACACTTCCCGGGGCGTGTCTGTAACGCTCGGAAGAACTCTCCACCGCTACAATATTCCATACAGAGGTAGAGATGATCTTCGGACTGGAAAGAGTGATATAGTGTTACGATAAAAGGATGGTTGCTAGTGGCTAGGATTTCTTGTTCGGCCAATGCTCGCTTGATCTTGTTGCGTTTGATCATTTCCTTCTTGCTCAGAACTGTGTATGTCAGTATTGGGGTTGGTCAAAGCAATTTTTTACGGCGACAACTAACCTTTCATGGCATATAATCTAGTGCTCTTCTTCTCTCTAACGAGGTAGACTTTCCCTACATCGCCCTTGCCAATCAATTTGATCTTGTCAAAGCTCGAAGGTCCGACTTCAACGGTGCGAACTTTTATCGAGTTGGCGCTATACGTTCGGCGGAAGGCCAGAGTATTTTGGCCCGGCGGGGGTAGAGCACCAAGTCCGTCTCGGTCGGGTACGGCGAGGGTCTTGGTATCGGCGAGGGAGGCGGACTTGGAATCAACCAAGCCAAGGGACGAAGCATTTCCACTCTGCACCAGTGGCTCTTTCCCGAGCTCGGCAGTGGCTGGTCGCTCGCCGTCTGCCTTCGTCTGGCTAAAGAGACCCTGGGCATTGGGGGCGCTGGCAACCCTCCGGAGCTTCCGCGCCAGCTCTTCCTTCGTAGCATTGGTAGCATGTTCTTTGGCGCCGGCTGGACCGTCAATTCTCAATATTGGAGTATCTGGTGGACTAGGCGGTACCGAACCTGTATCGTGATGACGAAGGCCAGGCTGGCCTTGGTGGGCGAAATAGGGATTCGCGCTGGCAGTCGGGCTCATGACCTCGTCGAGAGGGTTTCCTTCGCTTGCCGTAGTGGTGGACCTGAGCCTGCCGACGGTGAAGAAGCGTTTCGGCTGACGGAGGCTGGTCTTGGAATCGGGCTTCAGAGCATTTTCCGCGGAGAGTTTTTCTTTATCAGAGGAAACACCATTATGGGAATTTATGCGGAAGAAGTTCTTCAGCTTCTGATTGAAGTGGCTGTTACCACTCGGGTGCGAGGGTGACTTGAGGGAGGGCATCTTATCTGGGGAAGGAGTGTCTTTATTAGACTGATGGTTAGTGGGTAATTGTTGTTGATTAGGGCCTTTTCGCTGCCATGTTGCAAGCCGCTGCTTGACTTGAAGACGACCTAGGCAACGGCGGAGGGATGAAGATGAGGGTGGTGGTGGTGTGGTGGAAGAGGAGGTATGTGGACGAGGACGGGGATCAGGATGAGATGGATCGTCGGAGACCATGGCAGCTTGCGGCTGTTTCGACGAGCAGTAGCGGCGCTAATGGTCTGTTAGTGTACCAGTGCGCGGTACCAATGTACTACCTAAGTAGGTACCTACTCATACAGAGGTAATTAGCGGCCACTGTCCGGCGACACAATGGCCCCGGCAAGCCCTGGCAAGCTGCAGACCCTGGTTTATCTAGGATTCTGTCTGGACCTCGTCTTCTGCTCATCTACCCACCCACCTGATCCCGTGTTAAGGTTAGTCTGTCTGGGTTTAACTGGTTCTGGTTCAATCCTTGGCATCGATTTAGTTGGTCCTAACAGCGAACCACTCTGCTCATTGGCGATTGGAAAGGCTGGGTCAGGGCGCTGCAGGGCGATATTCCGGGCAGTAGCCTGGGTAGTAGTCAGGGGGTTCTGATTTATAGCGGGTTCATGGGGTGGCGGAGCATCCTAGGGCCAATGGTAGGGACGGAACCGTGGATTGTAGCGCTGTATCTACTACAGTAGTAGTGTAGTAGGTACGCCAAACAGGACTTGCTGAGCAGACTATGCATCCATTGCTTGATAATCACCGATGATCACCAATCCAGCCATTCCATGTCTTGTTTCCTTTGCCCTTCTCGCTGCCACGATTCCGTAGCTGGAGGTGGCAAATCATCGACGCCCAGCAAAAAAAACAACGACAAGGAAGAAACAAATAAAAGTCATCAAACAACAACGCTTTATTGAGAACTTAGAAAAGGTAGTATTAACCTAGCACGGCACCGGCCCGATTTCCGACGACTACACTATACACTACATCATACTTCTACTATGTAGGTAGGCTTGTAGATAGCGTGGAAGCCACGGTGATCCCGCTAACTTAGAAACATATTCATCTGTAGGCTACCGGGTAGGTGCAGATAGGCAAGTAGTTTTTATACAAGTGGTACTCTCTACTGCTGCCCATTGGGCCTTCGACCTACACGCATCATTCTACATACCAAGGTACACTTACGCAGGATAGCAACCGAAAAGTTGGACGGCGATCCGCGTCCGTGAACCGTGTCTGAGAATACTCACCATGTAGTTTCATATTGCCTCTCTCTGTTTGTTATAAGGTGTCAGATGCATTGACCTAAAAAACCTAAGCCTCAGGGATCATAACATGTTTATTCATAATAACCAACTACGATATCCCTTTATATCAATAGGACTAACAAGAAAATACACGCGATAATAGGCAAAAATAAAACTAGCAGTTAGGTATAAGGTTAAAATAAATTAGTACAAGTTATACTAAATAACCATTGGTATCAGCGCGCGCTCGTGTCCAACGTCTAGCTTATAAGGCGATATTAGGTATTGTCAGGCCACATAAGAGGGATTTGGATCCTGCCGAGCATCTCGTCCTCTTCTCTCCAAGAACGAGCTAGGCATTACGTGTGACTGGATTCAATGTGGGGGTACGATTTCACCCGGAAACCAAATATTCTTGATATTGTATTTTTGCTCATTGATTCTTCGTCGTCCGCAGACTGAAGTAGTGATAATACTCGGCTGTATGTAACTCATAGAAGGTGCAAGATCCTTCGGCCGCACGCACGGCTCCTCGGAGGGACTGCCTTTTGGTTGATCTCGCATAAGACGCGCATCCACTTGGTCGGTTTTGATAAAAGACAACCGCTTCTCTATAGCCTGAGGAATAGATGCGTCGATTCCTAAGTTGTATTCCCAAACTCCATCAATATACAATGTCTTTAGATTAAGGCATGCCTAGCATCTGCTTCATCCATTCCTCGTCAGAGATCGCATTCTCGTTCTGCTGGTATAGCAGCCTTTTAAGTTTACGTTTGCGTTCCTTGTGCTGGAGATCGCTCTCTAGCCGTTGGTCTTGTACCGACGGTGTGACCTGGTTTCCGAGTTTGTCAAAAAGATAAGCAGGTAACTCATCGGATTTGTTCTCAAGAGTCCAAATGCCGTTGTTTTGGTAACCTTCGCCAAGGTGCCACAAGTAAACAGCAAAATGCTTCGTTTCCATATGAGATTTGAATTCCTTCTCCGTCTCAAATCTCAAAGGGGGGTTGCAGTCTTTGCAGTGTGAAAACCGGCATACTAGCGGGTCTCCATCGCCATGAATAAGAAACACGTGTCTTCGTAGTGTGTCCATGTTCTGTAGTTCTGCTGGGCATAATGTCGGTTCTTGTTGTTGCGAGTCTTGAGACAAGGCCCACTCGCACTTGTATGGAATGTAATCTGGCTTTGATTGCAGATACCGTTCCCGGACCGACGGCTCTAGAGTGCGTGGAGGGCGGCCACGACGTTTTGCCTCTTGGGGTTGACCTTGAATTTTGCCTTGGCCCTGGCTTCGCTCCCGAGCTTGGGATTCTGCTTCTCTCCTTTCTCTCTTGCGGTACCTCGAATCTGGGTCTGTAGAATAGGGCTGGCCTGGTTTCCATCCTTTTGGACGACCCCTTTTCTTAGGTTCAGAACTGGAAGGTGTCTCGGCCTTTGTACCCAAAGCAGCGAGAGCGCTAGGCGTGGGCAGCCTAATAGGTGTCTCTGATGTTATCTGTCCTCGAGTTCGACTCAGTCTTGAATGAGGCGTGGATGGATCACGACTAGCAGGCGCATTGATAGGGGTGAACGGTACGATTGGCGATGACCTGATATGCACAGCCAGCCGCATTTGAGAAGGTGATTGCAAAGGCTTAGCTGGGGTCTGTTGGCTCGTTCTTGCACTACCGGGAGTCTGAGAGCTGCCGGCCACCATTGAAGATAGACTCTTCTTGGTTCTGGGTTGGGGTGGCCGTAAGACATCTGAAATAACAATAGGCGTCGCTAACTCGTCTTCTTCCTGATCCTTATTTTCAAATGCCTCGCCATTTTTGTCAACCCCCATTGCATTGCCCATGGTTGTGTCAGCACCCCGTTCTGTACCAGCCATCTCACTTCTATGTCTACGCCCACCCCCGGTAAGTTAGAAAAAACCCCGTTAATTTTTCATAAACAAGGGGAAATGTGCACACTCCGTAGGAGGACCCTAGGATTATTCAATCTGTTTGGACGAAAGTCATGAGTTAGGAGTTGGTCGCAAGACGCGAGACAGGCGCGTCGGAACGGGGGATGTTCAAATTGGAAGATTTAACCCTACCTACCCGGGAGCGTGGATACCTAGTATGTACTTACTGTGTAGTGTACCTACCAAGCCTAGGCATAGAATGTGCGTTTCTCATGCTCCACTGTGGCTTCCACGAATGTTACCTCAAGTACCAACAACATCAATACTGCCTTTTATATATATCAGGCACATATAGTTCCAATGTTCTTATAAAGTACCCATAGGCAAGTAATCTTTAGTCGCTGAGAAGGTCGCCTTACCTACGAATATCGATAGAACTTGATATGGCTAGATAGAGAATCGGTGAGCGGCTAAGTTATGTGCAATGACGTAACTTTAGTCTAGCGTTTAATAGATATTCTTGATATGTCAGCTGTTGTAAAATTACGTCTTTATTGCGGCACTCCTGCTAACAGAACAGCAGTATATAGACACTCAATTCCGGGATGTCAACCATTAGATTCATTACTCCATTGGACTTTTAAAGGCAGAGAGACCCCTACTTGGTGTTACTTGTTCCGGCACATTCAACGCTCCATCCTGCCCACTAGATAGGAACCCACCCACCAAATCAAATTGTGTACCGACATGTCATCCAAACTATTCGCTGTCGTCGCTGGCGTCGGATCGGGAACGGGCCGTGCAGTGGCTCTCCGATTCGCCAAAGCGTATCCAGTGGTACTGCTCGCGCGAAAACCCGGGTCATATCAGGACACTGTATCTGAGATTAACCAGGCCGGTGGCAGAGCCATCGGCATCAGCGCCGACGTCACGGATGGCGAGTCTATCGGACTCGCATTCGATTCTATTAAGAAGGAGCTTCCAGGCTTCAAGTTAGCTGCCGCTATTTACAACGTTGCGTCCGGCTACCTGATAAAGCCGTTTCTTGAGCTAAAGCCCGAGGATTTAGACGATAGTCTTTCAGGCAGCGCGTGAGTATGCCTCTGTCTTGATGATGTTTCACTGCCTACACACATACGATTGCTTATTATGCTGGAGGCTCCATACTTAATACCCAGAATCCCGACGGGAGAATGATGTTAACATGGTATCGTGTGATATACAGTCGGGGCCTCTTCAACTTTGCACAGAAGACTATTCCCCTACTCCTCGACGCTGTACCCGAGTCGGAGCATTCGCCAACGCTGCTCATTACGGGCGCCACCTCTTCGCTTCGTGGGTCTGCGAAGTTTGGGACGTTAGCCGCAGGCATGTTCGCCCGTCGGGCGTTAGCTCAGTCTCTGGCACGGGAATTCCACCCGCAGGGAGTCCACATCGCGCATGCTATCATCGATGGGATTATTGACATACCACGAACAGCGGGCCATACCACCAACGGCGGCGTGGAGGATAGTAAGCTGAAGCCTGAGAGCGTAAGTACTCTTCTACTCGCCGTTTTCTCCGTCGCTGTATTAATTGTGCCGGTAGATTGCCGAGAGCTACTGGCATCTACACACTCAACCTCGTTCTACTTTTACCCAGGAACTAGATCTGCGACCGTATGTAGAAAAGTTTTAGGCACATCAACTATTCAATCAACTATATTGAAAAGCATGCTCCCGCGCCTTTTTAAGGATCTAATATTGATTTTGCTTGCAAATGTAGAGGCCAATTGTTGTAGGCTCACTTATGATGGAAGTGTTGTGATAGACTGTCCTATTCTCGGCCGCCTAGAGTCTTGTGTAGATGGTATTAGAAGAGGGTTGCCAAAGATCGTGCTCTCTCCAGAATAAAAAAACTAGGTAGCGTTGAAGTGAAGAGGCCTTGTGAGGGCAACACGAACACTAATTTCCCTGACAGGGAAATAATATCACGATAAACACCATCCAGATAGTCAATTGTATCTCATGGCATCTTCGACAGCTTGCCAGTCATTCTGCCCAGCTCAACAAGGAGGGGCCGACTGATCAGAACCGCGGAGCCGCCTACTACGGGAATAGCAGAGCACACTAGGTGCTTAGTCTCCAAGTTCCCACTCTCGACCTGTCACTTGTCTCGGCGATCATGAATCGGTTTTTTTTTTCGGTCGGTTGCATGTCTTCCAGCATGTATTATCAAGACCCATCACCAGTATCCGTAACTTCATTCGCGGTTGCCAGGCGTTCCTCTTCCTTCTTGTCTCTCAAAATCTGGGTCTCCTGTCGCAATTTCTCCAGGTTCCAGGCATCGTCGTTCTCATCTTCCGATTCATCATCGTCTTCTGTAAACCTCCAATTGCCGCTTTCGAACAGGGCACGACCAGTTGATTCCTTGGCTTGCCTAGCTTGTTCCTCTGCAGCCTTCTTGTCCATACGTTCCTTCTTCCATTTGGCAAATGAATCTGGAGTGACCGGTGTAAGTGTGCCCGTGAGTTTGTGCCTCTCCGATTCCAAGAAATCCTCAAGAGTCAATGTCTTTAGTGGAGACTTGTCGAGCAATGCCTTCTCGGCGGCACGTTGTTCCTTAGTTTTAAGCACGAAACTATATGAAGCATTAGTACTGCACACGCCAGCTCTCAAGTCACGTAGCACGGTTTGACTTACCCTGGTGGAAGAGCATGTTTATATTTGCATTTATCGCCTCCATTAGGACAAACCCAAAACCAACCATATTTGCCGTCTTCGATCGCCTCGATGAAGTATTTGCAGACCTTGTCGGTAGTGGTGACTTGATTGCCTTTCTTTGAAAGAACAACTTTTCGTAATTTTTCTTCATCCCAGTCGTCTGATGTCTCCTGTTTCTTCTTTTCTTCTTCTTCAGCTCTAGCATCGGTATATAGGTTCTTCTTCTCCGTCTTCCGTTCCACAGACAAATCGTGGGCGAACTTGCACTTCTTCCCCTTCTCACAATTTCCTTTCCTCCAAAAAATGCAAACGACTGTCTTGGGATCGACACCGAAGGGGACTTTCTGGATCTGGCTGGGTCTGGCGAGTAGGGCCTCGGTTTCTCTTTTGGCATCCTCAGCAGCTTTCTTTTCCCGGGCACGCGCCTCCTTTTCTGCCTGTTTCCGCTTCTCCTCAGCACTGCCGCTTGATTTGGCCGTCGCCTCGATTTGTTTGATATGCTTTTGTGCAACGGATCCTTTCTTGTTTTTCATTCCAAAAGTTTTGTCCACGGCGACCTTGGCGGCCGCCGGCTTCTTGCCTTTCCCATCGTCCTTCTTCGGAGGCATCTCGATTTAGCGGTAAGGGGTTCGGATAACTTTATTTTGAAGCGGTAATTCAGATAATTAACCTCGTAGATGACTAAATATTAGGTGCTTCTTTTCCTTGAGAGAGAAAAAGTATGGGTTGGTTTTAAGCGCTGGCGGCGCTCCGCTAAGCTGCAGTGGGCGTTGCAGTAAATTGTTAGTGGGCAATGAAGCAGGGTGGGGGGCATTTTAAACATCCCACTACGTCACATGATCTCAAAGTGTACCCACTCACTAGCCACATCTTATCCACAAAGCCATTGCCTACCTACCCTTGAGGTATAGTGTTGGACTTAAGTACCTACGGAGCTAGCTGTCGCAAACACCCCGAAATCTACCTGCAATTCAAACTGTCCTTTTGAGGTTACTCTACACACATTCTGTCCTTGACTAGATAATCGCAAGTCGTAAGTGCTGAAATCCTAGATTTCTGTATCCAAGCAGCCTAGGAAGTTGACAATCACATATAGCATCTGACAGCGCTCCCACGTTCCGTTCCTCATCTCTATACATATCGAGCCCACTGAGCAAGATCTCAAGATCTCAAGACCGATACACCGGCCGAAACAAGATGATTTCCGACAATGATCTGCACAGCCTTGCTATATTTCTTGGCTCGGTAGCCATGATATTGATTGTGTTATACCACTTCTTCGAGGTCAATTCACAAGAGGAGAGTGCGCCCACTGAGAAAGGCTCGAGAACCACACCATCCCAACCTACGGCTGCAGCAGTCAAACAATCGCAAGCTACGAAGTAAGCCATGGAAGAGCACACATACAGTATTGATTGGAGTTAATGGGCGTATATGGACTGTCATTGTTTTGAGGAATGGATAATATCGACCTGAGCCCCGGTGCCGATACCCCAATGTTATAGCAGGAAAATGTAGGACAGATAGCGCCAAAGGCTACCCGCAGCTCCAGCTACGATTTGCTGTGCACTTGGCCGTTTTGATGGCCTGAAGACGTGAGAGTTATTGTTATAGAGGTCGGCACTGCAAGGATACACCCTACAGAACTCTGTTACTGGCAGCTCTAGTGTAGCAATTGCGATGATTTTATAAGGGGAAATACGTGTTCTAACTTGACGAGAAGCAAGAAAGTCTACTACAAAAATAAAATATGTCATCTAATACTAACAATCACAAAGTGTAAGTGTAGAGTATTGGCTGGGCACAACAGCCTTGTTGATAAACAACCCAAAATAGGTGCCTCGCCCCAAAGTGTAGACAACTGTCCTTCTGACAAGCTTAAAGGTTAGGTACTTTAGCTAGGTAGGTACCTGTTAAGGTGCTATTGAGGTGCCTATTGAGGCCTATGAGTGGACCAACGCGTTGCCGCGTCCCTGATTGGCCGGTGACTCACCCCTGTCATTGCATGGCAGCCGCTGGTGCTGGTTTTGCAACAGCAACGGCAACAGCCACCCAACCCTCCCTCCTGACTTCTTCCATTTCTCGTTCATTCACCTGCTCCTTTCTACCTCACCACATCTTGTCGATTGTCTATTGTCTATTGTGCACCAGAACCACTTCGCCCCGAGTCATCCAACTCTTTTTAATAACAAGCTTCCCTTCGTCAACACCACAGGCCGAAGCTTTCTTTTCTATTTCTTTTTTCCACTCTCGTCTACTTTCTCAACTCACCAAACGCCACTAGTCGACGTCAGAACAGGCACAGTTCCTCAGCTGCATAACAAGTCGCGAGCTACACTTTCTCTTTTCCATCACCCAGCTACCGGCACATACAAAACAAATACTTTCTTATTGTGCCAAACTATCAACGGACTGACCCATCACCGTACAAATATTGATATCTTTCCTGTGTACGACAACCCGCTTTCCGTCGCGACTCCTACGTCCACATCAACCGCCACCACCATACACTAATCCCCAACTCCGCTATCTCTCTCATCGCGTCGCGTCGCGTCTCACTCAAGATGTCTGGATCTGGAAAGCTCGATCAACCCCTGGACGAGATCATCTCAACTCAGCGCCGTGCCGTTGGTGGCCGTCGTCGAACCCAACGCCGTTCCGCTGGTCGACCTGTTGCAGCCGCTCCCGTTGGAGGTGTTCAGAAGACATCCCGACAGCCTCGCAGCGCCGCGACTAAACAAGCTCCCGCCAAAGCAGCTAGTGGTAATGGAGAAAGCAAGGTTGTTGTTAGCAACCTGGTAAGTAATGACCTTCCCATAATATGTTGTCTGTACTTGGTCAAATTCTAATAGTGTATATAGCCTAAGGATGTGAACGAAAGCCAGATTAAGGTATGTTTCCAATGGCACTTGCCTGAGGAATTTCGTCGACATCTTCCTTAAATCGCATTTGCGTAGCCTTGACGATAAAGATGAATATCACCCAGCGCATCGCCTCCTATAACGGAGCTATCACCATGCCCAGTCTCCTTCCTTGACCATGCAAGCGTACATACTTTGAGCTGCAATAATGTCGGAAGTCGAGCAGGCCTTTGCTGCCACGCGCGTATATTGTATGTCCTTAGGATGGCTTGGCAACCGTTCAATGAAGGGCTCAATGCGCAGATTGAAGCAGGCTATGGCATTGGTGTTTAGCAATCCCGTTGGCTTGATCCTGAGGGAGTCATCTCCGTTGCTGATTACGCCCTCTCATTTTGATATGAACATGGGTAAACCGCGGGCATCGCAGTGAGCAACAGACGTGTCATTTCATACAGTGTCGGCAAACGTTATTTGAGCCTTTTACAGTGGTAAAGGAACCACCTGTGGAAGACAGTAAAGCGATGACGCAATGCGTTTTCAGCTTGGCAGAGCAGCAGTATGTGTGGTGCGATACTTCTCAGGTGAAACTGCGTGTAAAGAACTTGATCTGTGGGTAGCATACTATGCGGGCATTCTTTGTGCGTAACTCCTAAACTGTATTGGGTCGGGGGGGTGTGCTCTTGCTCTGCCAGCTGAACGACATATTGTTAGCGGAGAACTGATGGGGTGAACCGGTTCCTTATGGACTTGCGGGCTTGGAACTGAAGTCCTTACTAACGCTCACTGCGTGCTCGTTGTATGCACGCCAATGGACTTCTCTGGGGACGATCGCGCCTAGCCGGTTTCATCGATGCTCGATATTGGATCACACGCAAACACGAATGAAATGTCTGAAACTAACCTTCGTGCCCTTTGTAGGAGTATTTCACTACGTCAGTTGGACCTATCAAGCGGGTGGAGGTCTCGTACGGCCCTGGTGGTGTCAGCCGTGGCATTGCTACCGTCACTTTCCACAAGCCTGATGGTGCAAGCAAGGCCTTCAATGTCCTTAACGGCATCCTCGTCGACAACCGTCCTATTAAGGTAAAGATTCGCTGTCTTCCGACATGTGGCTACACCACACTAATCATTTTTATGGCATAGATTGAAATCGTAGTCAGCGCTGCTAAGGCTGCCGAGATCATTCCCGCTCCAAAGACTCTCACTGAGCGTATCACCCAGCCTAAGGCTCAGCCCAAATCTGCTGCGAACGATAAGAAGAAGGACGCTGGTAAGGCTGTTGGCTCCGGTGCTCGCGGCCGTAAGCGACGTCCTGCTCGTAGCAGCCGTCCGGCCAAGAAGACGGCTGAAGAACTAGATTCTGAAATGGCAGACTACTTCAACTCTGGAGATCAGAATGAGAACACCAGTGGTGCCGCCGCCAATAATGGCGATGCTGCTATGGATGATGAGATCTCAGTAAGTTTTCCCATCGTATTTATAAATTGACTAAAACTAACAATTTTCAGTGAGCTAGCTCTTGTAACGACTCGGTCTAGCCCTGGATAGGGTGATCAACTGGAGTAGAGTCGTTTAGGTTCTTATGGGATGACCAGGTTTACACGGAGGATCGTCAGCTTATTATGCGATATTTCATCCTTTCCTCCACTTAGTGTGTTTTCCCTTTGCTACGTTTCCGGCAAGGACTCTTAATTCAGAAAGCTCTTGGTTTGGCTTTGCTGGGGTCGGTGGATAACTTGCAGTGCGTACACATACATACAGATTGTAATGTCGCCGAGTAACAATAGAAGAGAATCGCTTATGGGAAACTACTTTTTTGCCGAGGGAGAAAATGCGCCCACTGTGATATAAGACGAAGACTCTTGAATAAATAAACAACGAGTGACCAGTCTGAGTCGCCGCCAAGACATGGCATTGATAGGTAGGTAAGGTAGGCGATTCATTTAGCTTAGCGATCTCAGTAACGAGCTAGTGGTACTCTTCAAAACTGTAGAATCGCTCAAATATCGCCGAAATTCATTTCATTAGTCTCATATAATGTATCTATCTAGGCACAAGCGCTTGTATCACCGAATTCAACGGATTAAAAAATCCGGGGGAAAAATAGACAGATCCGCGTCATTTAATAGCTCTACTTGTGCGTTTCCGATGTATCCTTTCTTTTGATCTATCATCAGACAGACATCCTCGACGTTTATTGCCCCTTCTAGAGGGGGCGATGCCACGAAGGCAAGGCCTTTAGTCTATTCTCTATAGTTCTTGAACCTATTGAATGAATCTGTCAGAATTTTGTTTCGGGGTGGGGGGATAGGTTTAGCAACGTGGGGAAAGGTGGACTAACTTCTGCACAACTCTCTCGATTCCGTCGCAGCCTCGCTTTAACTCGTCGAGGCGAGGGCCGTAGGAGAAGCGGACGACTGAGTGATGAATTTTAGTATAGGTTGCGTTAACGAGAGACGGCGGTTCTAGAGGGATCTTACAGTGATGGCAAGGGCTGTCAAATAGATCACGACGACGCGCCGGGTTGAGGTCAAAGAAGATACCAGGAACAACAATGACCTTCTCCTCAAGACAGGCTTGGAAGAAGTTGAGGCCGTCGGATATGGGGCCAGGCAGACCCTCGAGATTGAGCCACAAGTAGAATGTGCTATCCGGCACGTACTTGATCACGAAACCCATGTCACGCAAGCGCTTAACCACGTAATCCCGCTTGTCCTGTTTGAATTAGTCGGGTTAGTAATTGGAGAGATATTGGTTCCCATGAGATGGCTTACTCGGAAGTGGCGCTGGAGAGCTATCATCTCTTGGCGAACAAGCGAGGGCTCAAGCATGGGAACAGCAGCCTCCTGGAAAGGAGCATTGGCTCCACCGTCAAGGTAGGAACCGCAAGAGCCAATCCTAGTAGAAGAATAGGTGTTAATTGCGAATGAATACTCTACGGGGCTGAAGGCATAATGGTTACTTACGCCTTGATGAATTCCTTGGGCCCAAGAATCCAGGCAACTCGCCATCCAGGTAGACGGAACCGCTTGGTAAGGCCGTCGATGATGAGAACGTCGTCCTCATCGACGTCCTCGATATTGTCGGCGGCTGAGATGACGGTGCCATCACAATCACTAGTATAATTGTAGCCCGAGTAGAACTCGTCACTAATCAACGTCGCACGTCCACGGCAGATGTCTTGGATCTCAGCAAGCTCAGGGTTGGCAACAACACGACCGGTAGGGTTGCGGGGGTTCGAGGTCAGGATGACTGAAGTACCCCGGGCAATCTCATGGGCAATTACATCTGGATGGATATGGTAGCCGTCTTCTTCCGAAAGAGGCGTCGGGACGGCAGCGAACTAGATCACGGTTGAGTAAGGGGGTCTAGTCCACTTGAATGGCTGAAGCTTACGTTCTTGAAAAGAGACATCATCTCATTGTATGCTGTGTAGTCGGGGATGAAGAAGCCGACATAGGCGTTGTTGAGGATGGCAGCAATGCGGATCAAGCCAGCTCGACCGCCGGGAACAATGGCGACATTTTCCCAAGAATATTGGCTTTCCTTACCCTGACGATGCATCTCATTGTACATCCTAGCGACGGCAGCCCGGAGAGGCTTAATACCGGCGGTAGGACCATATTCTCTAGCGGCAATCGAGACGTCGATATGAGTAGGTCGAGGGAACGAGCCTTCAATATCATCATCGACCTCCGGTGCACCTTGACCTAGATTGGCCCACAGCTCGGGCTCCTCCAAGAATCCATGTTCGGCGGCACGCTCAGTACACCATACAACACCGGTGGACGCACGGGACGCATCGAGACCGGCATGGGGTAGATGCCCGGGATTCGCAGCACGGAACTGTCTGTGGATCTTGGAACTCGTCTCTGCCAAGAGAAGGCGTTAGCTTATCTCAGAGAACAGAACGGTGACACAGTGTGGTGGTGTTGACAAATGTGAGGGTAGGCGACGAATGCCAAGAGCCAAGGCTCACACAGATAGATGTACATCATGTTAGGGTACCAATATTGCTTCTTTCAACAGCAAAACAAACATAGATAGACATTGTAGAATTCTTGGCACGTATGTATGTCTGGGAGAGATATGCGACCCCGAAGGAATTTATGAACTCTTAAAAACATACCATTGGCGCTGGGGTCGCCGATACTGAATCTTCTTCTAGGAAGACCCGTATTCTTGTTCCTAGATTATGCGGTTAGTGGTAGAGTCCCCTTTGCAATACGACTACCCGTCTAGAAATTATCTATCGTGGGCAACCGCATTGTTCACATGCCATATTGCTGCATTCGATAGTAGACAATTCTTACATGGAGAATTTGCGATTGTTGAACGACATTTTGACGGATTGAAAGGCGGTCGGTCCAAACAAATGGTGATCGGCCGTAAGCTCAAGTATATGTATGTATGAAGTAGGAGGGGTATGTATCTGTATCGCGGGTTGGTGGCTGGTTGGCTGGCTGGCTAGTCGCAGAAACTACTGGACTAGATTGGTTGGGATGGGAATAGGCAACAGGAAACAAGAGATAGATAGAAATATGATGGATATATACTCAGGTATATATAAAGATATGGCTTGCGGAAAGTGGTGTAGAAATTGCGACGTGTATTGGGCAAAGCGCTGTCCTACAAGGACTTGATTAGGTACTTAGATTTAGATGCAAAACGAGACGAGGCAAGGCAGTACTTGCAAAGGAAGAAAAAAAAAACCAACCACACACACACACACATCACCAAATGTTTGTCCCACCGACGGCGCAGCCCAATTATCCATTCACTTCGTAATTCGGTCGAGGTTCCCCCAGTAATGCAGTGATATGATCCCCCCCTACTGCCCCCTACTACCCCCAATTGCCCCCCTAGAGTCCCTAGACCTCCCTATCCCAGACCTATCACCAATGAATAAAGTGGGGGACACCTCCTCCGGCACAAATCAGAGCCTTGAAACGTTGTCGTGGGATGTGGATCATCGGTGCTGGCTCGGTGCAGACGTTGGTGCAGACGTTGGTGCAGGCGGCGTTGGTTTCCTCTATTTAGATCTATTTAGAGGTAGGGTCATGCACGTTTGTGTCCAACTTGGATTAAATCCCGTATGGCCACCACTAAGCCACCGCCCATTCAGTTTCTCATTGTTTCTCAATGTTTCTCGTTGATGCAAATCAAATCTTGATTTAAATTTCGATAGATACCTAGGCAGCAGGTTATTATCATCAATGAACTTTGATCTACTAAACCTCAATGGGCATGTATTTCCAATGCATATATAGGTCCTGACAAGTAAATATATTTGCTTGCGTCTTACCTAATACATTTTAGGTATATATGTATACAGATACTTCCAGTTGCTAATGCGTAGTGTACTAAGTAGATTAGATCATGGACGGCTTGTGCTTATGTGGGCTTTAATGCTGTTAGCAAATTATTATCATGAGATTTCAAAATGGAATGAATAAATAAATAAACAGATAAATAAGCAACATAAATAATAGAATAAGAGTTATAATTACTGAAACCGGAAGATTTGGAACATGAACTTTGGAGCACAACGTGATCAAGACGAAAATAACAAGGAATACTTGATATCACCAGTCGGCGATGCCGTCCGGTCAGGTCCGTCCATTTTGACCAATGATTGACTTATTCTAACAGTTGTTCGCCAGCTGTCTGATGGGTGGGGCCAAAAGGTGAACGGAAATGGCAGCCAAACCCTGCAGACGCGCTCTGAAATCAATTTACGCGACTAAGTGGTGAAGTAGGCGGCAAGTCAAGTTTGGGAGAGCTCCCTCATCGGCTTTCACAACCACCTATCTTAAACATTAGAATCACAACTATACCACAATAACCCTCTTGTACCACACATCAACGGCCGTCTTACGATTCTACAAATATGGCTCTCATAGTTGATAAACATCGACCACGGTCTCTCGATGCCCTGACTTACCACTCAGAGCTCTCTGACAGGCTACGCTCATTGGTATGTATTCCCTCTCCCTAGCAGTGAATATTTCACCATCCACGAGTCCATTGAAAATCCTCACACGTCTCGTATTCATAGGCTCAAAGCGGCGATTTCCCTCACCTCCTATTCTACGGGCCCTCGGGTGCCGGCAAGAAGACTCGTATCGTCGCTACACTAAAAGAGCTCTACGGCCCTGGTGTAGAAAAGATCAAGATCGACGCTCGCGTCTTTCAAACCAGTAGCAACCGCAAGCTCGAATTCAATATCGTGGCTTCGGTATACCACCTCGAAATTACGCCGTCCGATGTTGGCAATTACGATCGCGTCGTTATCCAAGATTTACTCAAGGAAGTCGCCCAGACACAACAGGTTGATCAGTCAGCCAAACAAAGATTTAAAGTTGTCGTCATCAACGAGGCAGACCATCTTACAAGAGATGCTCAGGCGGCCTTGAGAAGAACCATGGAGAAATACAGTCCCAATTTACGATTAATCCTACTGGCCAACAGCACAGCCAACATCATCGCCCCGATCCGAAGTCGAACACTTCTCGTCCGCGTTCCCGCTCCGACTGTAGATGAGATCTCTGGCGTATTAGCTGACTCGGCCAAGCGCGAAGGCTGGCCAGTAGTAGAAGGATTACACAAAAGAATCGCCGAGGAGAGCGGACGAAACTTGCGGCGAGCCTTGTTGATGTATGAGGCGGTTCATGCCCAGAAGTATGTCTCGAGACCACCATATCCGTCTGTCTGCGATGCTAACATTCTAGTAGCGAGAAAGTCACAGATACAACTCCCATCCCTCCCCCGGACTGGGAGGCTTTGATATCACAGATTGCCAAAGACATGATGGATCAACACACTCCGGCACAGATTCTCCTCATCAGATCCAAGCTCTACGACCTGCTTACACATTGCATACCGCCTACGACGATCCTCAAGACATTGACATTCAAGCTGATTCCCCAAATTGATGACGACCTGAAATGGGAAGTGATCAAATGGTCCGCGTTCTATGAGCACAGGATAAGAACAGGCTCTAAAGTCATTTTCCACCTTGAAGCCTTTGTAGCCAAATTCATGCGGATAATTGAGATGTACCTAATGAGTATGGACATGTAGAAGCGAACAGACGCCGTCCAGTATTAAATGGATGTGGTATATGGCATGGCTCGGAGTTGGGGGAGTTTTCCAAAATGGGTACGTTGGCAGTCGGTAATTGGAGGCCTACATAAGGGGGGCGTTCGGGCAGAGTAGCTAGGATACTGGCTGCAGCACTATACTTAAAGTTCTTAAAGAGGACGTCTGGATCCGTTATCGGCAAAGGCAATGTATAATGCGAGCAATCGGGCGGTTTACTGCCATAACCGAGACCCGCCGTCCTGATTCGATGCACACTCCTTTCCGCCGCATCGGAGCAGCAGTCGCACAACCCAAGTTGAATAGATCCGTTCCGCATACTCCTTCAGAGATCCCGAGCTTAGCCTCCTATCTGTGTTCGGTGCAACACACTTAGCGTTATTACCTAGGTAAAGATTCCACGCGACTCGGACAACGGACGCTATAGATCCCTGTCAGGATAGGTGGAATTCCCCGCGTTCTGCCCAGACGCCTGGTAGTTCTCGGCAATGCGACAAGAGCATCACGACACTAGATACAACCTGGGGAGAACCCGGGGGAGAACCCGGGGGTCCGGATCCGGCATCCTGCTCAAAAAAGGCTTTCGGTTACCGGACAAAAGAGGTCTCTTCCACGATGCGTCAATTTAAGCAAGGACGGGCGAGACCATGTGGCTCAAATTTATTTTAGATATTCAAGCTGAGCTCTGCGCTTTGATGCAGTGTGACGAGGGTGTCAATTGGGGATGCCAAGCCAGGATTGTGTATAGTGAACCAGGGGAGATGCGGGGTTTGTCAGGTGAGGGGTTAGATGGATGTTTGGACTTCTCTTGGGCAATGTCTTGGACGGAGAGTCCTTCGTCATCCAACCAACACGCTTATATTTCAATCCATCCGCATCTCCGGTGCCCGGCCTAGTGTAATTGTAAGCGCCACACTATGGTAAGCTCTTCTTTTAGCCCTTGACGCAAGGTACCTACTGTACTCCTCGCTACACATGACAATGAGAGTCAGTCCACTTGCCTAACTAAATTAACCTAAAAGCTATAGCGTGGAGGCTACTATCATGGCGCTCTACCAACCCAGGTATGGTGACAAAATCACGCCTGATCCCTGCCCACTACCCTTCAGCTTATTACATATTACATGTCACATCGTGGGGTGCGGTTACATTGGTCTCGAAACCGCCCAGCTTCCTTCGGACACGACACGCTGACAGAGCAGGCCATCGTAGTGTACTGTGACATGAACCATTGGTCTGGGTCCTTGCTCGAGGGTAGTAACGAAGGCTTCGGTTTTGATATAAGAACGCTCCTATTATAACTCCAAGCACTTTTGCATGCCCACCCTTGCTACTATACCCAAACACCCGGGAGGATTCCTAGGTGTGTATGATTTTCTATGTGTTACTCGCGCCACGAATACAGCTGCGCCGCTCGCTTCAGTCATTGAACAGACGATAGGATTCGCGTCCTCGCGGGTCCGCGGTTGTTACCGCCATACCACGCGGGGACGGGCCCTTGTATATGTAGACCGACTTACGGCACACTTGGAGGCGTACCCTCATCTACCAAGGTTCACGTTCTTTAGGGGTTGTTGTTTTACCGGTCTAGAAACTAACAATAATCCGGGGGGCGGGCAAGAAAAAAAAGCAAGATATATACCATAGCAACGAGACGAACGCCATCCGTCGTCCGTCGCCTTTCGGTCCCGGAAAAAAGGCTCAACAAATGGCCATGCCGCCCCTCTCTGGTTTTGTTGACGGGAATTTGCCAAGGCTAGAAGTTGTTTGTATTACTGCAAGTAGCTAAGACAGCCTGGCTCAGCGACGGTCGAGCGGAAGCAGAAAGATAAGCCCCACCTGAACCCCGACTTGGATCTACCAAGTCTAGCCTCTAGGGAGGAAGGAAAGTCTACACCTCGAGCCTTATATCGTAGCTATAGTTAGGTGAGTCGTGCCGGTACTACTCTAAGCGTCCAAGACCGTTACTACATCGTCTGCGTGGGGTAAGGTAGTAAAACAGCAACCTACCCTTAAGTAGGTACCTAGTAATACGTGTAATAAGTAGCAATGAGTAATAAAAATAACGTGCTGGTAGCGAGCAAGTGGATAAGGTAAGGCGATGTGGAATGTGGTAAGGTACCTACCGTGGTACTGTGGTAGCGTGCATAGCAGCGAATAGTAGCGAATAGTAGCGAGGTAGCGAAGTAGGTACGTAGCGAAGTACTGCATCACGTATCGTCCCAGTTCTGCCGCATGCCTGGGTAGGTGTCCGTTCATGAACATACAAAATTGACCTGTCCCCTCGCTAGCGACCCTTCTGATCTGATGCACACCCTTTTGTCCTCTTCTCTTCCGAGCCTCCTTCAGCAGTCCCCCCATTTCCATTGTATTAGTCGTTTCGCCTTTTGTCTACTTATAAGCGAGAGCTCGCGCGTCTGTGCATATTCATTTTGTCCTTCACCTTCGCCTCAATTCCTACCCCGCCAAACTACCCCGCCACATCCTCCCCAGCTTCGATCAACTTCCCGCGCCGCCGACATGGGTGAAGAAGGCAAGGCGCCTGTGGTCGCCGAGGCCCATCTCGTCGACACTTTCCGTAAGATGCCCTCCCCATTGATCGCGTACTCGTTCCCCTCCGCGAATTGGGTCTAAAGAGAAGACAATGTCACTGACACCAAGTATACAGATCCTCCGCAGAAGATGCTTGATAGTAAGCTTCATCCAGCTCTCTCATTTATGTCCCGCCTCACACAAAAGTGCGTCACAAAATCTAACGTCACATAGAGCATCCTAGCAAGCCACACATCAGCAGTAAGTCGCCGCCACCATATTAGGCATCGCATGCTAGTCAACTATGAGTTACTAATTCTCATAGGCCTTGAGGAATACCAGAAGTTATACAAGGAGTCTATCACTGAGCCTGATAAGTTCTGGGGCCAGAAAGCTAGGGAGCTTTTAACATGGCAGCGCGACTTCGACACAGTTCGTTCCGGGACACTGGCCAACGGCGATGTAGCTTGGTTTCCCGAGGGCCAGCTCAATGCCGCCTATAACTGCGTCGATAGACATGCTTTCAAGGATCCCAACAAGGTTGCCATAATCTATGAAGCCGATGAACCTGGTGAGGGCCGTAACCTGACCTACGGCGAGCTACTTCGCGAGGTTTCCAAAGTCTCCTACGTGCTTAAGAAAATGGGCGTCCGGAAAGGGGACACCGTCGCCGTCTACCTACCCATGATTCCCGAAGCTCTTATCGCCCTGCTCGCCATCATTCGTATTGGAGCAGTCCACTCCGTTGTATTTGCCGGTTTCTCAGCCGACTCTTTACGCGACCGTGTCCTCGATGGCCAGTCCAGGGTAGTCATCACTGCTGACGAGGGCAAGCGAGGTGGCAAGCTCATCGGCACGAAGAAAATCGTCGACGATGCGCTCAAGCAATGCCCTGACGTCACTAGTGTATTAGTCTTCAAGCGCACCGGTGCTGATGTTCCGTTCACACCTGGTCGCGACTTGTGGTGGCATGAGGAAGTCCAAAAGTGGCCATCATACATCGCCCCTGAAATTATGAACTCCGAAGATCCCCTGTTTCTACTCTATACTTCAGGATCAACCGGTAAACCGAAGGGTGTCATGCACACCACTGGTGGTTACCTCCTTGGGGCTGCGATGACAGGAAAGTATGTGTTTGATATTCACGACGGCGACCGGTACTTTTGCGGTGGTGACGTCGGCTGGATTACCGGCCACACATACGTGGTGTATGCACCTCTACTTCTTGGTGTCTCCACAGTGGTATTCGAGGGCACACCAGCATACCCCAACTTCTCCCGGTACTGGGATATCATTGATCAACATGAGATTACCCAATTCTATGTGGCTCCTACCGCATTGAGGTTGTTAAAGCGTGCGGGTGATGACTTTGTGAAAGCTCGGATGCCTAAGCTGAGAGTTCTTGGGTCGGTTGGCGAGCCTATCGCAGCCGAGATTTGGAAATGGTACTTCGAAGTTGTTGGAAGAGAAGAGGCTCATATCGTTGATGTAAGTGAGCTACGCTTTCGCCGATCAGATGAACGACCACTGACAATATAGACCTACTGGCAAACTGAAACTGGATCCAACGTCATTACGCCACTTGCCGGTGTGACCCCAACGAAACCCGGAAGCGCGTCGTTACCTTTCTTTGGAGTTGAGCCTGCCATCATTGACCCTGTTTCGGGCGACGAGGTCCATGGGAACGACGTCGAAGGCGTTCTGGCTTTCAAACAACCCTGGCCCAGCATGGCCCGTACCGTTTGGGGAGCGCACAAGCGATACATGGAGACATACCTAGATGTATACAAGGGCTACTACGTAAGTGATTGATTCTCACACAACGAAGCCTCTATTGACAGGGATATAGTTCACCGGTGATGGAGCCGGTCGCGACCACGAAGGCTTTTACTGGATCCGAGGAAGAGTTGACGATGTCGTCAATGTTAGCGGTCATCGTTTATCAACAGCCGAAATCGAAGCTGCGCTTATTGAGCACCACGCAGTTGCCGAGTCCGCTGTCGTCGGTGTTGCGGATGAACTGACGGGCCAAGCCGTCAACGCGTTCGTCGCCATCAACAAAGGCGTCGAGGCGACAGACGCACTACGAAAGGAATTTATTCTGCAGGTGCGCAGGAGTATTGGGCCTTTCGCCGCTCCTAAGGCGGTATACATTGTGCCTGATCTCCCAAAGACCCGTAGTGGCAAGATTATGCGCCGTATCTTGAGGAAGATTTTGGCTGGTGAGGAGGATCAGCTTGGCGACATCACGACGGTAAGTTTTTGGACCACGTTCTGTTTTGTTTTTTTGTTTTTTTTTTCTTTTCTCTTTCTAAGACACAAAATGCTGATGTGAAATGTTTGCGTAGCTTTCCGACCCGAGCGTTGTCGATAAGATCATTAACATCGTCCACGAGGCGAGAAAGAAGTAAAAACATATAAAATACAAGTAGATATATGGGTTAGGCAACTGTTGGCTATTTTGTGGCGGGTTTTTGATACCATATTATTACAATACTGGGATGAATTCTTAATGAATAGAAACTTTTATGAGAAGTTCTTGACTTCAAATCTGGAAATGAAAGGGCACGCTCCGTCCGCTTCCATACCACTGTCCCACGGCTGTGATTGCCGGTCTGGACGCCGCCACCTTGGCGGTGATGGCGACGTTTTCATCTCAGCTGAACAGGGTTTCTAGCGGGGTACATGCCGAGGGGCACTTTGCAAGTCGTCGTCAGTTAGCGGCTTGGGCTGGCAAGAGGGCGGCGTCTTTGTCGGGCGGAGATAGGAATAATGACCCATATTCCCGAACGTAGAAGATCATACGGAAGGCAAAATATGAAAGACATGTACGCGTCATTCAACTTGGCGACGGGGCTGGTTGGTTAGCTTTGCGCCCAGACTTCCTAGACTGATCTACCAAGAGATGTGAATGAGGACGGAATGTAAGACATTGGTATCGTGACGATGGTGAGGCGTCAGGTGCCTGGGAGCTTCGGTAACGAGGCTTCGTTGTTATTATAGCTATGAGTATCTGATTTTGGAAATTCGATAGATTCGCTTCTACATTACGATTTCCGATGGCGAAACTTTACCTAAGCTGCGCTTATACCCATACGACACACTACATGCGCAGGAAATTTACACATGGTACTGTCGCGGGGAAGAGGGGTGTGGGGCTTGGTCTCTGGAGAGAGCAAATAGAGTTAAGATTTATTCATTCCAGCAGCGGTAACTGTCAGAATCAGGTTTGCGTAAATAGCTGGGTAGACAGTGTAACTTGGTTCACAACGAAAGCTGAATTACAAACTTCTCTCTACCCGCCAACGACCTTCTCGAAATCCGTGTAGAATAAATCGGCTTAGTACGGTACGGTGTTGAAAAATCGTGGATGACAAGCTACATATTTGTTATTTTCTTATCCGTGCTTATTGACGATTACACCAAGGTGACTCGCCTCAGTATTTGTCATTTATTGATCATCGTGCAGAATACGAATAGATGTGATCCAGATATTGTCAAAGTTACCTAGTGTAGTTCACGTCGTGTGTGCAATGGAATTAGTATCCACCGCTGGAGGGGTCGTACGTCAGCAGTAGTATGAAAAGGCTATTTCTCCCAGGATGATATGCACCTGTTGTCGTGTAATTCTAGTATACTATGTAGATATTACTCAAGATGGCTGTTCATCCCAATCGGAGAATATGCCATTGCTTTAGTAGCTTATAGGTCAATGGGTCAAAGATATCTCTAAAGGCATCCATGTCTATAGGGCGCGGCACGACGACATGGTAATAAAGACACTATTGGTGATAGGACCTACCTAGGTATGTAGACACTGGCAACTCTAGATGAATACTCAGTTCCTATTTACTATGCAGAGACGGAACGATGGGCTACAAGGATATGTCAGAAAATAAAGGAAATACACTACAGCGCAGTATAGGATAAGAGTTGAGGTCAGATTTAAGGTCGAGAATTGATTGCCAAGTTGGAATATTCTTACACACAGTCTTGATTATTTTCCAAAAATGCATAGGTACGCTACACAAGTTCACTGCACCTCTACCTACGCGTCTTTATTCCCCGCCAAGAATCCCAAGGCAGGCTGTGTGGTCCTCGCCAGAGCCGTTTGTTCCGATGCGACTGGACACCAAAAGATATTGTGGCTGTGTTCTGTAGGTACGGCGAAACAAGGACGGACTTAAAAGACGGGGTACGGCACAGTACTAGGCGAAGTATCACGAACCCGGCGTGAAACAGAATTTCTGGGGGTTAGTTTGGTTTAGTCAGTCTAGCCTTTGTTACACTGGGATTGGCTCGTATGCCAAAAAAATAAAATAAAGTAAGAGATAACACCAACCATCTTCCAAGCAAGAGTCAGGACAAGAAACAAGAAACAAGAGTGTCTGTGTCTAAACAATACTACCCAAGGTAGGAGAGAGAGTCAGGGACGGCGCTGCACATTGAGTCCTACGGCAACACGAGAGGCTGTTACGTTACTATTATAGGGACTTACAGGTGGGTAGTACTTCTCCTGACAGGGATCCATTCAGGTCTACACTCGCCCAGTATGGCACACTACACTCACTACTCACTACACGGCACTACGCTACGCTACGACTCCCCTTCCCTCCCATTTTCACTCATTTCACCCCGTCTTACTAACTACAAGTTCACTAGCCCTTTGTTTGACAGGTGCGGGCACTTTGCCTCGACTCTTTCGGCCCCCGGCAATCGCCCTACAGTCTTCGTCTCACCCTCTCCTGGGCTGTGCTCCTGCGAACCTCGCACTTCCATCTTCGAATTTCCATCTCCTCCTCGTCTAAACCCTCACAGGAGAACTGAGTGTCGTTTCATCCATACTCTGCTCGTTTTTCCTGCCATTCTCTGCGTGTTTTGGATTGTACTTTCCCCTTGTATATACACTTCCATTCGCTGTTACCATCTACACTACGTTACTTGACTCTCTTACGGACTTCGGACGAATAAACAAACAAACATACTCTCGAATGGAGTTGTGAGGACAGAGCCTCGTCCCCCGCCCGTCTGCGGGTTTCTCCCATATTAAACATGCGCTTCTCCTTTACTGCCCTCGTTGCATTGTTGTACACATTAGCGCGCGAGACCGACTCACACTCTGTGAAGCGGAACCCTTTGAATTATATTACTAGAGTTGACAGGCCAACCCTCCATACGCCGTCGAATCGCATCCACGCACACTCATCTTTCGCCATAAGTTTCTTCTTGCACAACGAACAAGATCAGGTACGCATTGAGCTGGAACCGAATCACGATGTTCTGTCAGACGAGGCTACCATTCGATATCTCGGTCCTGATGGCACCGTCAGTCACGAGGAAAAGATAGACAGAAAAGAGCATAGGATATATAAAGGTCATGCCTTTGTACAACACCCTCACTATTCGGAATGGCTCAATGCCGGCTGGGCCAGGATAGCAGTCCTCCGAGATGGGCCGTCTCCCCTATTTGAGGGGACATTCAGGGTGAACGGAAACTTCCACCATATCCAGCGGGCTTCGATGTATCGACAGACACGCCTCAATGAGGATCCCGAAGCTGATCACGATGATGACGACTACATGATTGTATGGAGAGATACAGATATTGCGAGCGATTTCTACGGCTCAGGATACGAACTTAAGCGTGGACTGGGTCAAAATGCCTCCGTCTGCTCTTCTGACTCGCTTGACTTCAATAATCAGCTCGATCATCCGGTTAATTTAGGTCTGGACCTGCGCGACCTAGCGTCGATTAACTCGGACACCATTCTTCGACGGCAGGGCGACCAAATAACCGGCGGCGGTGGTGCCAGTGCCGACCTTGCTAGCACCGTCGGGTCAACTCAAGGTTGCCCAACGTCTAGGAAGGTTGCTTTAATCGGGATTGCGACTGACTGTACATATACAGCGCAATTTGAAGCCAAGGCTAATGTCACCCAGAGCGTTATTAATATGGTTAACATGGCGTCGGCGGTATACGAATCGACTTTCAACATCAGTCTGGGCATTCGAAATTTGACAATCAGTGATGCCACATGTCCCGGCACTCCTCCCGAGGGATCACAGTGGAACCAACCTTGTAGCCAGGGTGTCACTATCAACGATCGTCTAGACCTTTTCTCCCAATGGCGAGGTCAATTCAACGACAACAATGCCTATTGGACTCTGTTGAGCACCTGCGCCACTGACTCTGCAGTAGGTCTGGCATGGCTAGGTCAGCTTTGTGCGCAGGGATCCTCGCCTAATGGCAATGACTCTACGGCTGGCGCAAACGTCGTCGTTCGAACCACCACGGAATGGCAAGTCTTTGCTCATGAAACTGGTCACACATTCGGCGCTTATCACGATTGTACGTCAACGACTTGTGTGGACGGCACCCGTTCGAATAATCAATGTTGTCCCTTGACTAGCTCTACCTGTGATGCACAGCAACAATACATTATGAATCCATCCACAGGGCAGACTCTCACACAGTTTTCGCCCTGCAGCATCGGCAACATCTGCTCTGCAATGTCACGCAATAGCGTCAACTCGCAGTGCCTCAGTGATAACAAAAATGTCGTAACTATAACAGGCAGTCAGTGTGGCAACGGTATAATCGAACCGGGTGAAGACTGTGACTGCGGTGGTGAAACTGGTTGCCAAGGAAACTCTTGCTGCGACCCTCAGACGTGTAAATTTACCGCCAACTCTGTTTGTGACTATGCAAACGAGGATTGCTGCACCACTCAATGCCAGTTTGCCTCCAGTGGAACTGTCTGCCGAGCCAGCACCGGCACATGCGACCCGCTAGAAACCTGTAGCGGCACTTCGGCGACTTGTCCAGCAGATGTCAAGGCGCCTGATGGCCAGAGTTGTGGTGCCGATGGGGCGGGTCTAAAATGCGCCTCAGGCCAGTGCACATCTCGCGATCTGCAGTGCCAGACTCAGGTTGGAGGGTTAACGAACAGTTCTGACTTAACTGCTTGTGATGAGAACACTTGCCTGGTGCGCTGCAAACGGCCAAACTCAGCCTTTGGTTCGTGCGAAGGTATACAAGCAAATTTCCTGGATGGTACACCTTGTGAAGGTAATGGCCATTGCGAGAAGGGCACCTGCAAAGGAGCTAGCACGTGGGAAAAAATCATGCGATTCTTCCGCGACAACAAGGATATAATAATCCCGGTCGCGTCAGTTGTCGGCGGCCTCCTCCTGCTTGCAATCGCCGGCTGTTGCTGCTCTTGCATAACCCGAAGAAGTCGGAGGAGAAAGTTGGCTCGAAAAACACAGCCAAATAGTAGCTGGGTTGGTGGCTACGGTGGTGGTGGTCCTGGAAATAACGGGTGGGCCGTACCCCCTCCGCCTCCTGCGGCCCGTAGCACAGGTGGTCGACGAGGAGATCAATATAGTCCGCAACAACAACAGGCATGGGCACTAGCACCGAGGGCGAATCTAGCTCGCTACGCATAATGTTGCATAATTCGCCAAAATAAAACGGGCCTGGGATTGGTAGCTAGGGTCTAGAGAGGCATTGAAGGAACTGGCATGAATGCATTTGGATATCGGAAGACTCGATTAGTCTTCTTCAAGGCATGGCGTTGGGGGCATCTTATTTTCGTCGCTGTTCAGGACGACGATCATCCACTATACGAGTATTACGACTTTTCCCCTTTGGTTTAGTTTGGATTGGATCTGCTTTCGACTTTTACTGTCGTATATAGAACACTGGTATGTTACGGACTGTATGTTATTTTAGCATGTTGGGTTCCAGCAAGATGCACCTATGGGATATCTTGTTGGACTTGGAATAGGGTCATAACCGCATAATGCGGAGACACAACCTATACGTATATAGACCAGGCGGCCATCCCAGTGCCCACCAATGGAGTCGAAATCGACAATATGAGTACTCATCCCGTGTGTCTTGGTTTGTTGTCATATGTGACGAGCCGCATCTCTTTCTGGCTACCAAGTCTAATATAATAGCAACCCCCCATTATTAACCAAGTTAAATTGCTAGTCAAAAGGGAATGCCCTGTGAGATATCAATGAGAGAGGGCTGTATTATATTCCAATAGTAAGTCAAGCTATCCCGCCCACCTTTCCGAGGGATATAATATCCAAAGAACAAACGCCGTGCCCATACCTTCCTCCTATTTCTATCGCGAGGCCAAAGTTCTGGGTCTCAGTCCGGATAGGAAACGTGTAATTTCAGTCACTCGTGTTTATGCTGATTCTTTTCTGGCTATAGATATCATGCTAGAACACTGTTTCGCCTTGTCGTTGTGTTATGTAATGTAAATACCATTTTCATCTTCTCTTCTCACCCCCCTCCTTGTTCTTGGACCGCAGGATAGACTTATAATAACACTGGGATAAGCGGTGATAACTAGCAGCCTTTTCCTGATCATCGACACTTGGAGGTGAAACTGGATTCATCAATGTGGAAGATAACAGTGGGTTTCCTCCGCTGGAGGAGAATGATGATGAAGGGGAGGGTGATAGAGCGGACATGATACCAGAGCTTGCGGGGCCCGTCATCCTTCCTCGCCTTTCCCTTGTTCGAGATTGGGTCGCTTGCGCTGTTTCTCTGTTGTTGATGAGCGCGCTGCCCCTGTGTTTGGCTCTTCGACACCGCAGAGCACGCGAGTGTATTTGAGACGCGTGGCGGGGATGCTCTGGGAGGGATTGGTTAGTAGGTTCATGAAGTTGAAGGCCTAGGCGCGTAAATGGATGGGTAAGTTGGAATGGTACTGGCGAGGGATTATGAACACGAGGATAACTAGAATATTGAATGTTCGAGTGTTTTTTTTTCCATATACGGATGAGACTATCGTAGAGATGGAAAGCAAGACAAGATAAGGCTTGCGACACGGCAGGACCCGTCTTCTTCCAAAGAGAGGAAACTCTCATCTTAAGGCGGAGGCGAGGGAGCATGTATCCTGACAATACGCTTACCTCGTCGTCGCGTACTGCGGCCATCATGAGCAGCTCCGGACTATCCAAAATCTGGGCGGCTACGCGCCGACGATCGTACACGGCAAAAGGCTCGTCCCTCTTGCGACTATTTAAAAAATTCAGTCTTGGTTAGCTCAACATCCATTATTCATTCATTCAGGTGCTGCCATGGGCATTGCGTCTCGGTTGCAAGGAGGGGAAGATGAGGACTCACGGGCCAACACGCTGAGGCCCGGTATTACCATTACCATTCCCATCGCCGGTGCCGGCACCTTGGGGCGTGACCCAGTCGCTGCCGTCGGAGTCCGAGTCGTAGGGGTTCTTCCCGCGCGCCTGGCGATCCCGCATCTCGGGCGTGAAACTCGTGGTTGAAGAGGACGCCGTGGTATGTTTCGAGCCGCCCTCTGGCTTAGGGCTGTTTGTATTTGTCGTGGTCATGATGGTGATCGTAGCCTTCTTCACTCTCCCCTCTGCTTCTTTACTCTTGAGTTATTGACTGTGTCTCTCCTCTTGACGAGTTGGCATTAATCGATTGTCTGAAAATCAATGCATGGTTTGCGAGTGATGTCAAAATGTGGAGATTACTGATCAGAAGTTACAAGTCACATTACATTGTAAGCCCATCCAATCGAGGGAAGTACCTTTATTATTACACAGGTACGTCAAGTCCATTCTCCTGAAACATTCGAAGTTCAAACTGGCCTGCACCCGCTTGTCTCATGGTAAAATGATCGAGTCGGCTTATTGCTTCCTGCTTCATTGGCAGATTGACGGGAGTTTTGCATGTGCGCAGAACCTTGATAGAAACTCTCTAGACATCAGGTATCTACAACTTGGTGTACTTAGATACATCATGTAGGTGCCCCGAGTTTGAGTTTAGGTTAAGCATGCATATAACCAACAATAAGGGACTTTACCTAAGAATTCCCTTGTCTCCATTGTTAAGCTTCGAAAAAGAAAGGACGAAGAGTAAAATGATATCATACTAATCTAACCTAAATAAGTGCATGTGATGTATCCTAAGTGATAGATCGAGGATCTCTGAAGAAAAAACCTGGGTCACGAAGTGGGTTTTTGTAACGTGGAAGCATAGCGATTTAATTGATGGCTTGCTATCTTTCGCCGCACTATCCGGTCGCGGAAACAACACCAAGACAAGAACCAAGATATGCGCACATATAAAAACGACGACTCTAATGCGCCACCGGGGACGCCACCATCTCGTAGTGGCGGGCTATCTATTCTCGGTAGATCCAAAACGAGCAGCGTGGCGCCTTAATTCTAGATCTATCCACCCAGACCAGCAAAACGTATATGCGCACCAATCTCCGCGCTGCGAGACGGACAGGAATTTCCCCGATAGAGCACGCGCCCGGGGGCCCGCTTCCCCCGAATTGCATAGGTACCCCGTAGAACGCGGAGAAGGGTACGTAGAGCGACACGACAGGTCTAATGGTTTTTTTCTTTCGTTTTAGGACGGGACGAAAGGTTATAATAAGGGCGAGGGCCGGGGATCTGTAAAAAGTTCTCTCTCCTTGACTTGTATCTAGGCTTTATGACATTATAAAATACGAAGGAATCTTTGCTTGCTTCGGGCTGTATCTATATATCCCGACGTTCGCACGTATATTTATATACATATACATATATAAGCACCAGAATCATCCTCGTTTCTCTATCATGACGACATTTACCGCCATCCGCGGGGATGAGACCCCGCTCATCGAGGTCGATGCGGCCAAACGGTTATCCAAGATCGATCCTATGACCTATGGCGGATTCACAGAGTACGTGGCGATTATATATGACGACAAAGATGCATAAAGCCTAGGAAAATTTGGCCCTTGATCATATACAGAAAACTGACTTAAAAACCTCCTAGACATATGGGCCGATGCATCTACGGCGGCATCTATGACCCGGGAAACCCGCTCTCAGATTCCAACGGCTTCCGCAAGGACGTCCTCGACGCCCTGCGGGAGCTCAACGTGCCCGTGATCCGGTATCCGGGAGGTAACTTCTGCGCGACGTACCACTGGCAAGACGGCATCGGACCACGAGACAAGCGGCCGTCGCGGCCGGAGTTGGCCTGGCTCGGCACGGAGACGAACCAATTCGGAACCGACGAGTTCATGGCCTGGCTGTCCGTGCTCTCGGAGGGCCTGCCGAAGGGGAAGCGCGTGGAGCCCTACATGTGTCTGAACATGGGGACGGGCACGCTCGACGAGGCCCTCGCGTGGGTCGAGTACTGCAACGGCACACGGGACACGTATTACGCGAACCTGCGCCGGGCCAACGGACACCCCGAGCCGTACCGCGTCAAGTACTGGGCGCTCGGCAACGAGGTCTGGGGCCCCTGGCAGATCGAGCAGATGACGGCCGAAGACTACGCCAAGAAGGCCTTCCAGTGGACCAAGGCCCTGCGCCTGCTAGAGCCAGACATCGTGCTCATCCTCTGCGGGCAAGACGGCACCGCGTCCTGGGACCACACGGTGCTGCAGGCGTGCGTGCCCGTCGTCGACATGCACAGCATCCACGTGTACACGGCGGCCGGTACCTCGCACATCAAGAACGTGACGGCGCCGCTGGCCGCCGAGCGCGCCATCCGCATCACTGCCTCGCTGATCGAGCTGGCCCGCATCGAGCGCAACGTGCCCGTCACGAAGCCTCCCACCAAGATCTGCTTCGACGAGTGGAACGTCTGGGATCCCGAGCGCGCTCCCGGAGACAAGGGCGCCGAGGAGACGTACACGCTTTCCGACGCCCTGGCCGTCGCCGTCTGGCTCAACGTCTTCGTGCGCCAGAGCAGATACATCGGCATGGCCAATATCGCGCAGACCGTCAACGTCATCTCGCCCCTCATGACGACGAAAAACGGCATCGTCAAGCAGTCTACCTGGTGGCCGCTCCTCCTCTTCTCTAAGTACGTGCGCGGCTGGACCGTGGCAACCCACGTGCGCGCTGGTGCGTACGGCGGCGAAACACAACCAGGATGGCTCCAGGGCACGTTAGAGGATGGCGCGCCGTGGTTAGATGTTAGCGCGTCGGTCGATGAGCAGGGCTACGTCAGTCTGGCCGTCGTGAATACCAGCGAGACGGAGGATTTTGACGCCGAGGTCAAGGGCGCCGTCGGGAAAGATATCTCTGTATACACAGTGAATGCGTCGCAAGTGACCGCCACGAACACTGAAGGCAAACAAGAGGTCAGCCTCGCCGAGAGCACGTGGTATGGTAGAGCGACGTACAAGTTCCCCAAACACTCATTTACTATGTTGAGATGGAAATCCTAATAATTCTAGACTCTATTATGGTGGGCCCGTTTAATAAGCGGTTTCGCTGGCACTGGACTTACTGCCTGTAGCGGGGAGATCCAGATTTTCGAATTCGATATCTATTACTTTTGTCTCGTATCCCCGTCCTCTTGTAGTCGTCCCCGTTATAATTGCGATTGAGTATGTATACAAATGAACCGTGTTGTAATGGGCGTACCCACCCTCATGCCATATGAAGCTGTGTACACTCCTTACTTGTTGTACAAAGAGTATCCGCATCCCTCCCATATCCCCAAGAGAAAAGCTAGGTTGAGGAAAATCAACCATTCGGAGTATCGTTTCATCGTCTCTCATTATGATGAGCCAACATAGGAGTGACGTGACACAGGCTTAGGCGATGTATTTTCGCATTTATATTTGTGGTCTTGAAGCTAGAGACTTATTAGATGTATTTTTTTGAGTGGCTACTCTTTTTAAAGCCGTGGCTTGACACTTGCAATCGATATGACGCTAACTTGATACATCGTATCGATGAAGCTTTCAACCAAGCGACTAGCGCTAGCATTTACTGGTGTAATTTATGACTGGTTGCTGAGCAGGAACAGCATGATGCTTGGAAGCCTGACTGGATCAGCTATTTCCGTGAAGAGATAGGCAAATCGGCCTTATCTAGAGCGGCTAGTCGAGTCTATAAACAAAGTCCCCCGGGACTAAGTAAGGATAACTGTGAAGGTAATCGCATATCGTATTGGAAACTTCATCGCCGGAAGTTGATGATAGCAAGCTTGGATAAGGTGAGCAGCGGTCCGGATATAACAATCGATTATGACTTACTCGACTATTCACGCCATACGCCAACTTGTGGCCAGTAGAATCCCAACATAGGCAGTGCTCATCCTCCTCATCCGATTCAGGATTCATCCGCGGACTCAACCAACCAGGATGGGGAGAACGGCTCCAGCTTGCTCGCGGAATACCGTGATCGTCAACTTTCCAGATGAGTATCCTTTCGCTTGTTGCTCCCGCAATAAATGCACCATCAGGTGTAAACGCAAGGGCGACAATAGCAGGGCCCATAGTCATGGAGCATTTTGCTGGGCCATCAGGAGCAAGCGCATTCCATATGAAGATAGCTCCGTCTTCCCCGCCTGATGCTAGCAGCCTTTCATTTTCGGTTGTGGATGACTGCCCTGGCTGCCAAGCTAGTGCGGTTACCGCATCGCAATGGGCTTGTATCGAGCGTCGCTTTCCAGAACTATCCCATATCTAGATTAATTGTTAGTAAGGGAGCCAACCTACAGAACTGAAAGCTATGCTTACGTCAACAAGGCCCTTCTCTCCACAAGTCGCCGCCAAAGAACACTGTGGGTCGTATTGCACTTGCGTTAAGGTGTCTCCTTCTCTTGTTTCAAACTTTTGCACATCAGAAATTTCTGTATCGGAGTATCTCAATAATATTAGTAGATCCCCGCCACATAAGAGGAACTCGGTATCGCTAGTCCATGTTGCATCAAGTGGCTCAGCATTTAAATCATGTTTCGGGAGAAAATATGTTAACGAGTTTGATGTATGCGAATGGTAAATGGTTATCAGCGTGCCTCCGCGATCAGGTGCGATTGCTAGAATAGCCGTATTGCCAAGGCTCCAACGAAGCTTGATAATAGGTGGCTCAGCGACTTCGAAGTGATGAATGTGACTGCCATCTGGGGTCCAAAGTGTAAGCCTGGCCTTTGATTCCGAGTCAGTAGCAATGGCAATGGCGCTGCCGTCCCAATTCCAAGCCAAGGCGGTGACGGTAGCCTTGGGTGGTATATCATCGTCAACCAAAGTGTGGAAATCTGGTACAATGCCATTCACGTGATCTTCAGATGCAGGATCGGCTGCTGCCCCACGAGAGACATTCCAGATACGGGCTAGCGCATCGGTTCCAGCAGCCGCCAAGAGGGAGGGATCGCGCGGATGCCATTGGCAGTGCAGTAGCACTGGCGCACTGTCACTGTTTATCCTGGATAGCGTGGATGCATCGTCGAGACCAGAGTCGAGGGGGATAAATGTGGTTTCGCCAGCTAGCTCTACAACTTTGTCGACCTGAGTGCCTTGTTCAGGCCCGTCAGTACGAGGGATAGGCGTTGGCACCTGTTCGCCCTCTAAGGGTGATGGATAGGCGTGATTATCGCCCTGGTGGTCCTGGCCATCCAATTCCATGGGGGTTGTGGCTGTATCCACTCCATGTTCGTACCCATTAAGTCGTGGTCGCTTGGCCGGGGAACCATTTGCAAGGGATGATTGTTGTTGCCTGTCGCCCTGGCGTTTCCGGGAATTTTCCACGTCAGCTCCAGATGATACTGGTGGTAATGCCGGGGTAGGAATTAATGCTGGCGGAGGCTGAACATCTATATCAGGTTCTGCCTCGGCATCATCGTCACTTTCGTCTGGTTTCTGCTGATGAGGCGGTGGATGCGCTTCCAGTGGACCAAAAACCCCTAGCTGCATCGCCTCGGCCAGTGCCGCCTGCGCTGCTGCATCACCAGGTACCTGCACAGAAAGTCGTCAGTGCCAATGCCCATTTGGCCGGATCCTGGGCGGTAATTTGGAGAAAATCAATTCGGCGTCCCATCACAGACGGGTCCATGCCTTTTTCTTGTTGGTTTCGTGTTTTGCCTGATGCACTGCACACAGTCCACACAAACACCGGATATTAGAATCTTTCGGGTTTTAGCACGTACCTGGGTTGTCCGTGCATGCTCCCTCTCTAGCGAGTGATACAACAGACCTTTGTTTAAAACACTGACTAGCGCATGGCTCTTGACATACGGCGCGAATTCTAGCTGCCGATGGGGTTCGTCAATGTGCCACTCTTTCTGAAATTTGACGGCCGTCTCTCGATAATCTGCACGAGCTCCAGGTTAGTTCGCATACCACAAACCCTCACCCATCTCTCTTCCCCTGCGCACAATGGCAGCACAGCCGTCCAACCAACGGCCCCAACATGTCGTCGACTAAAGCGATAAGGCGGGCGCGAGGACAGAGAGACAAGACAAGACACGTACTTCCTTCTAATAAATACCTAATTTTCGAAAGTCAATGGAGCCGTGACCAGACGGATGTCGCGGATGAGCTGGCGGAAGGAATATGCCACTTTGATGAAAACGGCGTGAGGTGAAGTGAGTGAGGATCGGGACGGGGGAAGGGAAAACGGGTGACAGCGTACCTCCAAATCAAGAAATTGACCCGGTTAGAGTCTAAAAGCTCCTTCATAGTGATAAACAATAGCAGACGTAGTCGGAGCACACAATATACACAGGCTCATGGATTTCGAAGGAACGAGCGACAGAGACCTTGGAATGACAACCAGCAATAGGCGCCAACGGACAGATTTTCGATTTTGAGATGTTGAAGACAAGGAATAATGAGAGACGGGAGTTGATGAGCCCTGAATGACCCAAGGTCCATGTCTTGTGTCGGGGCCAAAACTAAAGGTCTTGCCGACCCACTCTGCTTCCTAAGGGGGATAGCCTGGTCCAACGTGCAGGGCCGACTGCGAGTGGTACCTATTTTGATGCCACTGGATGGTAGGTACCTTTGAGAGGTGGTAGATAGGGACGATACCTACTGGATGAGAAGCTTTCGACGGGTACTACTGTACCTTACTATAGCTTGGGGGCAGTCTTTTAATGGCCTATACCCAGGTAGGTACCTTTGGCTGCTACCTCGGTAGCTATCTAAATAGTATAGTGTATACATCCACTCATCTTAGGCTCGGAAATATTAAGTGTATGTGTGTATAGTGAGCTCTTTGGGAAAAAAAATCAAATCCAATCAAATCAAAAACAAGAAATAAAAAATAAATAAAAAAAGACGAAGGGAGGTGATTGAGGAGAACGGGGTTTCCCTTGAAAAGACTGGCAAAGACGTACCACGCACATTGTCAGCATTCGACGTGCGTGGTCTGTAAGGCAGGTAAACTCTCAGACCTGGGTCCTGACCTGGGCTCGCTTCGAAGTCACGCCCAATCCATCATCAGTCCTATCCACATTCAGATTATTTGCAGATCTTCAAGTACCGATGTACCTCCCATGTCTGTCAACTGCTCGATGCATGTTGGCTGGCTTTCTAACACAGTGTCGCTCTTTTACCCTCTTTTCCCGCTACTAAGTCAAGCGGTTCCATTTGCCACGCACATCTACAATTATTCTCTGCCCGTCATTGCTATTCGTTTTGGGTTAGCGGTCTCGAAGGAGGTACATCAACATGCCAATACACTAGGTACCTACTAATCTAGCACACGGTTCTCAGATGCGATTCTCGCCCGTTTGCTCGTGTCATGATGTATCGCTGTATCTCAAAAAGCAAAACCTTCGTTAAAAGCGAGTGACCTCAATGGTTGCCGGGCAAAATGATCAGGTACTATTGCTACCGTGACTCTCGCCCATGACACCATGTCATGTGCCTTGGTGAATAGACGAGCTCGGTTCGCGCCAGTTTTGTTCCTAGACGGGAGCATAAAAGGTGCTACCGCCGCGGCGCTTGGCCGAGGCGCTGACATACAGCATTGGCATCGTGGTACAGGGATGTTTTCTCCTTCTCGAATCTAACAATCTTGACACATCACACACCTTCGTAGATGCTATCCGTAGGTGAAGACACGTTATTTTAGTCTTCTAGTGTAGAACTAGCGCAGCACTCAAGGGAAGCCCTTCGCGATCTGCCATTATGCCTTTTGTTGGCGGAATGCCGAGCAGAAGCCGAGTAATCGTACATCGTCAGATTTTCACGTCCCATCGCCAAGTAGAAACGAACTTGGGAGGGTCCAAACGTCCAAGTCTGGTGACGTTTCAGTAGTGTAGATAGATACAGTGCTTGCAAAAGTTTACGGTGCTCCAGTGCGCACACCCCGGATGCTCCACCTCGACTATACTCAATAGTAATTGTTCAATCGGGTTCTGCTCACTCAATACAGGCTGGGCCCTGGTCGATGTACATCATGACTCGTGGCATTAGACGGAAAAGAAACTCAATCCATTGCGTCGTTTAGACGCCCTAGCGTCGTTCGAGTTATACCGTGGATTTATCGCAGCTTGAGTGTTTTTTTCTCCCTCTCCAGAAGGGATCCGTAAACAGTGTTCATGGAGCAAGGTTACAGTCCTAAGGCATTGATTGGTATTGCCGACCCACGCGGTAGAGCGTTTCTGGTGCTGCAGGGTATTTCTACACGTAGGCCAGTAGGTGGTATTGGCAGAACTTGACAGGCTAGACTGGTTAATTACTGTAGCACCCAGCCCTTTTTTGATACATGGGTGGCTATAGGACGGCTGAGCCTATCAGCTTTCTCGTTTGTCGAACAATGGAAACTGGCCAAACTCCAGACAACTCCACAATCTCCGGAATAGGATTCGTTCTACCCACTCCTGGCCGGTCAGATACTTATTATTAGTAGTGTACCGGAGCTCGAGCTGTCATGAGGTTAGGAGTGTCATCTTCCAGAGCGGCTCAGAAACCATCAACTTCAAGCCTTAGAGAAAGCACACACATACGCACACTACTACATACCACGCACTAGCCGCCGATGGTTTACGGCGTCGCATAGCAATGCTAAATAACCATGGTACCTCGAGTAGTGAATAATGTGATCGAACGGCAAATAGGAACCTAACCAGGAATGCGACGGGACGGATCAGAACACCAAATTCTTAACAAGCTGCGCCTCTGTCCCCATTGGTCCTAGCGCATAGGAATCGGACCCAAGGTACCTTGTTACCTCGTCTGCTGCCCGTTACTCAAGATAGGTACTACATAACTGCATTATAGTAGTGTAGTACACTAGGTACTACTGTATGTAGTCAAGATTCCTGGGCGATGTGTAATTAACTAGGTAGGTACACCAGGCTTCAGGCTTCAGCTACAGTACTATGGTGCGCCAAGCTTTTCGGATGGTAAATTATAGATGGAGCCGGCCGTTCTATACAGTCCCTGTACACTACTAGTTTCGTGCGATACTGGGGTACATGGTCTCACACACGTTTGTGAATGTTAATTTGAATCGAGCACCAACTGGTATAGGATCTGTTCCAACTGGCGTTAATCGGGTTTTAATGGCGTCGATGTGTTTCAGAAAGAAGTCTACTAAAAGAGGACCTGCGCCATCAACGAGGATCCTGGACTACCGGCTGATTGTCGGATTTCAAAGGTTCAAAATAGCCATCGAAATAGCCACGAGGGACACGGTCAAGCATGAGGGTCTCTTGGAGGCGATCGTAGGATGATGCCTCAGGCGAAGAGGAGTATAACTAGCTCTCTAGAATTTTGTTGATAAATATTTGTGAGGCCATTCCGAGGAAACAATAGTCGAAGAAAATTTAACTACAGGGAGGCTAACATTAGTGTACTGTGGCTGAAAGTAAGTATCTACCTACCACCACCACCACCTCCATGACTTCGGGATACACAAGCCACGTTACGGATAAGGTACGATCAGCTGTGGCTTGCCCATCAGGCTGAAGTTCACTTGAACAAGATGCGCAACGCGGCACGCCTCATATCGCATATCGACTCGCTTCCGCCGATCAACTAATAACTAATTTGATACTTTTCGCTGTTAACTTTTAACTGTTAACCCTATAGTTGCTACATGCATCTATCCCTCTACCCAAGATGCCGCCGCGACTCAACATACCACCCGTCACCCGCATAGTCCTCGCTGTTCTCGGTTTACAATCCTTATCAAATATCCTCATCCAAAGGGCTCGCCCCGGTGTTGTCATTGAATGGCTGACCCTGGTCCCTCAACTGTCTCTTTTCTACCCATGGACTTTTCTCACGACAACTCTAGCCGAACAGAATCTCACCAGCCTGATAATCGCCGGCGTCACGCTCTTTAATGGGGGAAGATATCTTGAGAGAGCTTGGTCCTCCAAGGAATTCGCCAAGTTTCTCCTCGCCGTATCACTCATCCCGAATTTTCTGTGCTTCTTGCTTTTGATCACCATATTCACCTTTACTCGGAACGAGGATTGGACGTAAGCTCGCTTCATAATCTACCGAGCAGCATTGACTCGATGGTTCTAATTATTGAATATCTCTAGATTGACTACTATTAACGGCACCATCCCACTTCAAATCTCCTTCCTCGTCGCGTTCAGCCAACTTGTGCCCGCACACACTGTCACGTTATTTCGAGGCGTATTGTCATTACGTGTACCACGGTTCCCTTTAATCTACATCGGCCTGGTCATTGCCTTTAACCTGACGCCCTGGATTTCGGGCGCAAGCTTACCGCTTGCAATTTTTGGATTTCTCACAAGCTGGACATACCTACGATATTACAAAATCGTCTTTCCCGACCTCGACTCACCGCAACCGGCTTCCATGCGAGGTGACGCAAGCGAAACCTTTGCCTTCTCGGAGTTCTTCCCCGCCCCCGTTAAGCCATTCGTCGCAGCGTTCGCAGACCAAGTTTTTACTATACTTATTGCTATGCGGGTATGCACGCCTTTCTCTCAAGCCGATATATCTGCGGCTCAGGGTAACAACTTCCATCAACGATCTGCACCTGGTGGTGTTAGGGCGGAAGCTGAAAGGCGGAGGGCTCTTGCCTTGAAAGTACTTGATCAACGACTACATGCCGCTACGAGTAGTCCAGCTACCAGGAGTCAGCCGACACCGCCGACTCAACCGAGTGGCCCAGCCGTGCAAACACAACCTCAGCCCAATGTTCAGGCAGCTATGACGTCTGAGCCATCGACCATGTTAGGGGAAACACACTACAACCCAGACCACGATAGTGGCGAAAAGGATGATTCATGAAGAACCCGCTATAGATCGTGCGAAGGAATTACACTATTAAAACCTTACCCTACGAGCATGGAGTCTGGATTGCCCCTGTATTCTTTAAAAGAGCATACCTCTTTGTGGAGTTGGACTTGTTGTATTCAACATCTAGGTCTTTTGTTTGTTTGTTTTTTCATGGAAGGATATTAGGTGCATTGCTATATACTGTTATGCTAATGGCAAGCTGATATTTAGTCAAATGACTTCGCTTCAGCTAGCTTCGTAACCTAAATGCGACGTATAAATACGTCGAGCCCCTCAAACTAGGGATTCGAGTCCCTATAACACCTCCCCGATCAACGACAAGGGAAGACCCAGGCGATGCTTAAGCTAGATCTGTTCAAAATTCGCACAAATAACGACATATATTAAGAAAGCGAACCAAAAGAAAGAGCAAGGTTTATAATATATCTTCAGCCACTTTCAAGATTACCCCCACGGTCCCTACAGGACAGTTGTGTATGCTGTAGATCGTCCCATCACCTCAAATAGTCTCCGATATGCCACCCCACTTCGGTTCAAGATGGTTTCGAGCCGCGTGTAACGCTGGCAGGTGTCAGAGTCTATATGTGTTTTCAGACGCGGCGTAGCTTTTGCCAACCCGCGGGCAGCAGATGTTGTCTCATATTGGCACCGTCGCACCGCATATGTGAGAATGTGCAACCGTATCGGCTAGGTGCAGGTGTACAGGTATCGCTCGAGTTGCTACGGACCAAAGCTGTGCCATATTCTCCTTATGTATGGCTGTCCATCTGGCGGCCGCAGACGCATAGGGAGGAGGGAAGGATGAGGCAATCGGGGCAAAGCAGTCCGGGTGCGGGTGTAATGAAATTTTTTTTTTCAAATAATAGTATTGTCCATTTTATCGACCACAACCGATTCCACAACTTAACACAGCAGCGTGTGCGTAGTTACGCGTACAAGGAAGTGAATAGTAGGGAGTCAACAATGTGTGTACGCGCGTATGTACGAGTAGGCAATCTTATACAAAAGATTTCGGGAGCAACACGTTTTAAGAACATCTACACCGTTTCGCCGATTCGATCGGCCAACATAAAGATCCTTGTGGCGTAACATCGCATCTCGCCACCTCGGCGTTCTGTCGTTCCCTCATATTCTTCGGTACTCCTAGGACCTAGGCTGCTTACCCTACCCTACCCTAGGGCACATTAATAGGTTCATATCGGGAAAGGAAACAAGATATCAGACTTCTCCAGCCGTTTACTTTTGCGTTTGGTAACTATGCACGTCATCCTTGGACTAAAGTTTGCCCGACAAAGTGCAGCAAGGACAAACTCACACTATCTGCTCGTTACGGCGGAGTGATAATGATGCAGATGGCCAAATGTTGTCACAGACTTAATATAGCTTGTGGCTTGCATGCCACGATTAGCCCCGGGTTGTGCAATAGCCGTTTGGGGGTTATAGTATGGCATATTAGGTACCTAAGTGAGCATGGTATTTGGCGTGCATGGGGGATGAGTGAAATATAGACATCTGCGGTTGAAGTGGCGGGTGCAGAGGCATACATGATCTTGCTGTACGCTCCATCAACATACATCTACCGGGAGTTATCTAACCTAGTGAGTTGGGTTCGATTCCTAACGGCGCTATGGGTTCTCGCTAGGTGGTTAGCTCTTCTCATACATACACTAGATACAAATGATATATCGTCTTTCAGATAGATAGCCCGATCAACCATCCCAACAACCTGCAACATGCAATATGCAACTTGCAACCTGCATACTGTTACTGTTACATGCGCGTATGCGAAGGTGCGGATATGTCCTATACCTTGAAGCACACTGAACAACCAACGCTACGTGATGTGGTGACACAACCGCTCTCGACACTCACTACTAGACCACAGTACTGTCTCATGGTCGAATGACAAGCGTACCTTCGATCCGCCATCACTTAGACCAACCGAGCCCCAGCCGACGGATGCCCACACACACACACACATCAGCATGCAGGCAGGCAGGCAAGCATCGGCCAGTTCCACTAACACACATGCAACACATGCACATCTTGGAGGCGTCCGGGTGGCAGGCAAAGTTGCAAGGGAGGGTGTGTGAGATCTAGAATATTAAATGGGCACCCCCAAAATTGTGGAATGAGACCTGGGGGTGTCACATTAACATAGACCGACTGAGATGTCAGGCCTGACGAATGACAGCGACGTATCAACGGCCTGCATATTGGCTGCAGCATGTATGTGTGAGATGCAGCGCATATTCTATCGGTGCTTTTTATGTAGTGTACCTAGTGCACAGTAGTGTAGTGCAATGTTGCGATGTACTTAATGGGTTGGGTTGGATTTCCAAACTCAAAGCCTCCCCTTCTCAGGCGCCATACATACGGGGGAGACGGAGACGGAGGGCGAGTACCATGCCTACCTACGCCCAAATATATTTATTTATATGTACTTCCCGGCCAAGTCAGCCTTATCTACACACACCCCTCTTTTCTTTTTCGTTTGCACATCCGCCTGAGGTAGGCAGGTAACCCCAACCACTCTTCTTCGAATGACTTAACCACTCGACTATCGAGTCTAACTGATCATTCATAACTCCACAAGCTGGCCAGTAGCCCCTGATGAAGATGGGTGAACGGTAAATCAAGGCCCAACTCATTTCTGTCGTATTCTGCTGGGCGAACTCCCCTTCCCTGCCACTGTCTCTTCGCATCATCCGAACATTACACAACTTGAACATGCGGGCTGTGGAGGAGGCACACAGGCATTTTCCCCTACTGCCTGATGACAAACCTGTTTCACGCCCCCCTCATACTTTAAGAACGATCGACGCACCCCTAAGTTCTATCAGAGTAATCAATCAATCAATCTAGATTGCCAAGAGTTCCATGACACTCGCACAGCCGAAACTAGTAGGCCCCAGCTCGCAAACACATTCTCAACCAGTAAAATAGGTAATTGCTAGTAGTTTAGCAGTTAGTGACAGGAGCGGGTCACCGATTATAGCTCATATACGCGCAGGTAACCAACTCGGCGTGATGCACGCTATACATTGTTAGCTTATACATAGTAGTTGAATCTCTTGACACAGTACCATCAGGCCCATGCCCGGCGTTGGCAGTGGTAGTAGCATTGATTATGTGTGTCTGGTTGGGATACATTTTCGGAAATGCAAAAAGGCCAACAAGAATAGGAACGAATCGCCCGATTGTCTTGGGATGAAACCCTACATCGCGATAGTCAAATGCCGAATCATGGGAAAATAGGCTCGCTACCAAGTAACTATATCTTAGTATTAACCTACCATATACTTCCTAGGTGCGGTAGGTCCTGGCTAGCCGTAGCCCGGAGGTTAGGTAGGGTATCTGTCAGAGGATATTAGTGTAGGTGATGAGAGAAAGGTTGACACGTGGACTTTCTAGAAGCGCAATAATCCATCTATATATACCACCTTAATGGAGATGATGAAGATAAAACGCCGTCTAATTCCTTGTCCGGTTTTTGGGTTGTTTGGGTTGGCTTCCTCTACACCCTTTTACTACAAGGTACTAACCTACTATAATACACTACGCTACTCGAAGCCTAGAATTCCTTTTGCTCCTTCCATGCCCACAATTGTTGGTGCGGGTGCTACAAGCTTGGCGCTTCTCTAGATTTTCGGGAGATGACGAGATTGGTCATCTAGCGTGGTATAGGAAAAGCATCTAGCCTACACCATTCCCTTCTCGGTTTCTCCAGCACGGTGGGCTTTAGTGTACGTTAGTATTACCTCAGATTCACGTTATTTAGGGCTGGCTGTCGATGGGGAAAAACAAAACAAAAAAAAACAAATCATGCGAGTGATGATGAGCTGATCTGACGCGATTAGAGCTGGATCGTGTCCCCTGTTCATCTCGGTGCTTCAGCTGCCCGCTGTGCAATTCGTTGCATAGTAGTGTAGGTTATACTACTAGTAAATGATTTACAGAGAACCCACCGCTAGAAAATTCCGACATGGGGCATTGGGGAACTCGGCTTACACATACGTAGTTAGGTATACCACACGAGCGAGGCCCACCATCTAGGGATTCCTAACTACTATGAACCCGAGTAGGTCGCAGTACATACCGTGACGACGCGTTGGTTCATCACGAGTGCATGAAGATCTCGTGCGCATATTACAGCACGCCGCACGCCTACGGCGTCGTACTAACGTAGTGACGTTCTATCTAACAAAGTTTCAAACCGATGTTGCGGCTCGTCAATCTCTGAACCCAATATATAAGTGTAATACCCGCTAGGCTAACTGACAATGCTGGCATCATTATCTCCCCCCCCCTCGACGAGTTGTGACTAAGACTAGGCGATTAGGTTATCTACTGAGCAAGCACCAGTGAGTAGTATGAATATGAGAACAAGTAGAATTGGAACTTTTGGTTTAAATAGGCATTCTTTTCATACAGTCATCTATGAGGCGAGAGCCCCATATATTTCTACGCTTAACCTTATTGGGTAGCTATTGCTGTGCTGGCAAGGGCCATAACAAATATTCAATAATGATGAATACTCCGAGTCAGATAAGCGTGCCTCAATTTCAGATGATCCCTCCTTGGGGGTTCAGTGGGATGAGGAAAGGGTGTGCGTGGCACTGGTTCTGTGCCAAGAGCTGCAATATGACCACCGACACGCCCCCTCCCCAGCCATGCCCTGCAAGCCGCAAGCCGCAAGCCTACCAAACAATGTCTACTGGGGTTCGTCCAGGTCAAGCGGCAAGGTAAAAGCGAATCCGTCCGAGCCGCGACCCGGCGGAGAAGGCCAAATTTGGGAATAGTCGTAAAACTTACAAGACCCGCATTGGCAAGTGGCGCGAGGTACCTTTGATGTAGTCGCATCAGGAACGGCGGGCGGAATCCTTGCGAGTCTAAGTCGATCAAGGTTAATGTATCCAACGTGGGACCCAGCCGCACACAGCAGCAGCATCATCATCATCCACAGCAGCGAGGCACTACGGGGATAACTCGCGCTATTCCCCATCACGCGGCGCCCAGGATTTCAACAGTGTCGGTGTCTGGACTCAGAACCACCATGAAACGGATGCCTATCCATCCTCTGCGCGTCTACTAACGAAACCAAATGGAAGCGACAAGCGAAGCCGAAGGATGGAAAAAAAAAAAAACTCCTCAAACAATAGCGAGTTGATAAGGTAGGGCTGCTGCTGGGACTACTTAGTGGCATTGTCTCTGAACCACTCTGTACAACAAAACACAGACCCAGGTGACCTGTCGAAGCGGTGAGCGCTAACCTACCAACCACTCTGTTCAAACTGAAGCCATCACCACTATATGTATAGCATGCATAGTATATATATTCGCTGATGAGATGGAAAGTAAGTTTAGCTAAGGGGACTCAGATAGTCCGAAGTAAGGTATACGCATAAACAGCTTAGTTCAAATTCGTCAAGGTGAACCCTAATGAAAGCTACTCCTCATAATAGTATAATTTGTGAATGACATGAATCAAAAGCACATACCTACCTAAGCAACCTAGTAAGCAGTGAGTTCAGGGGAGAATAGACCCGACATATCGAAACAAACTATCCAGTAGGAAAGGTAGGAAGTACCTACATACTATGTTGGAGGTGGAGGGAGGAGGTAATGTTCACCTCTCATGTAATACTGTAATAATAATAATGATAATAATAAAATAATAATGAGGAAAGGAAAAAAAAAAAAAGGCCAGGGCAGCTACTGGTACGCTTGTTTACGCCATTTCCCGCCTAGTACCCACCTAACGTGTCCTGCCCATCTACCGTCTACCTTAGTCTACTGCCTGCCAGATTCGATTTATTTAGCCAAGCGTGGGTTTCATAAGAGTACAGAAGGAACGATTAAATGCGGGTACAGGGATCCACACTAAGCCGGGATCCACTTAAATCCTCAGGGCCTATCCATTAGTACCGTCATAGTAGGTATACTGGTAGGTACTCTAGTAGGTATACTTCCAAGTTGTGCTAGTGTAGGTATGTGGTGCACGCTACCTACCTAGTACTGTGGGTGGTGTATAAGCTGTCCTTGGCTTGCTTGGCTGGCCCATCTCCACCCGTACCCATGCCCATGCATGTACCCAATAGGTACATGTAATGTACAAACTCTCTCACGACATCATGTTCCGGGAACACTGAACCCTCCCCTCCCTTCGCTCCACAAATCCACTTGCGCCCCTGGGCCGGTTGTCTCTCTGTCGAAAGCACCTTTCGTGGGTAAGGGTAGATAGGCACGGAGTGAAGCAGTGCCCTTTGGAAAACTCCTGGGGGCGAGCCGACCATCTCTTGTTGTCCCTTCTTGTCGTCCATCCTCCACCGCCCGTCGCCCCCCCTCCCCCTTGCCCATAGTACAGTTGAATTGGGCTTCAGAATTTCTTTGGTTTGTTCATGAACCTTTTGATTTATGACAGTCCACGCATAGCACACGTTATTTTTAGCACTATAACGGTCTCTATTCGTTGGTCGTGCTCGGTACATGCGCTTAGCTGGTACACGGCCGATCAACATCAACAGCAGGAAACAGTCAAAACTGTATCGGGGCGGTTGACATTGGAATTCCCCGACTTAACACTTCTTTCTATCATTGTCACCAGACTTGCCTCTTCTAGTCTGTCGTTACCAGACGTCGTTTCGAGCTAGTTGTCACCCAGACATACAGAACGCGCCTTGGAACTTGGTCATTGTCGATTACGAGTTGGGCTAAAACTTCGAGATCCAACTCTTAAAGCATACACTAGTGACTTCTCACTAGTAACATAATTGTTGGCTTATCTAGCCCCAGAATTGTGACTATACACCTGAGGCCTAGTATGGCCAATCACCACCCATCACCGCAGATGGCGATGCAAATGCAGCAGCATCATGGCCCGCCTGCTCCCCCGGGTCCGGCCCAGGGAAGTCAATGGGCACCATCGCGTCATATGGTAGCTGTTAATGAATCCTTATGGATGCAAATTGGTAAATTGATTCCGCGAGAAGCCGAGCGTGCCGTTGACTAATATCTCTGGCAGGCAGTTTTTCCGAGTTGCTCGGTAATCTGGACGACGCTATGCAAGCATACGAGCGAGCTCTGAATGCGAACCCGAACTCGGTCCCCGCGATGAATGCCATCAGTCTAATCCTCCGTACCCGCGAAGACTTTCACAAGGCGGTCGAATTCTTACAGGCAATTCTTAAGATCGATGCACAAAACGGTGAAGTCTGGGGAAGTCTTGGTAGGCTCCGCTTACGCTATCTACATTCGCTGGTCGCATCCGACTGACATTATATGATAGGACACTGTTTCCTCATGATGGACGATTTGCAACAGGCCTACGCTGCTTACCAAAATGCACTGATTAACTTGGCTAACCCCAAGGTAAAGCTCATTGTCTAGTTCTACCTCTGTTATTCATAGGCTAATATCATACAGGAGCCAAAGCTTTGGTACGGCATAGGTATCCTATACGATCGATACGGGTCTCTTGACCATGCCGAAGAAGCATTCTCTCAAGTCATGCAAATGCAACCAGATTTTGAGAAAGCAAATGAAATATACTTCCGATTGGGTATAATTTATAAGCAACAGTCAAAATATGGGCAAAGCTTAGAGGTATGTTTGTGTATGTGGCTATAAGAAGAATTCATTAACAATTTGTAGTGTTTTAAGTATATTGTAAACTCGCCGCCACCCCCCTTAACGGAGGAAGATATCTGGTTCCAGATCGGCCACGTGCACGAGCAACAAAAAGATGTGGGTAAAAGTTGCAAACATTTTTGAGTAACTCGGTACTGAGTATTTTCGTTTAGTACGACAGTGCCAAAGCCGCCTATGGCCGAGTTCTTGACCGTGATCCAAACCATGCCAAGGTTCTCCAACAGCTTGGTTGGTTGCATCACCAACAGAGTAGCAGCTTCCAGACTCAAGAGCGGGCAATAGAGTATCTCGAGAAGTCCGTCGCGGCGGGTAAGTAGATTCCCAATCAAGGCTGTCTGATGATTTTCTTACACGTGATAGACAATGGCGATGCCCAAAGCTGGTATCTCCTTGGTCGATGTTATATGTCACAACAGAAATATCCCAAGGCTTACGAAGCGTACCAGCAAGCCGTATACCGTGACGGCCGGAATCCGACTTTCTGGTGCTCAATCGGTGTCCTTTACTATCAGATAAATCAGTATCGAGATGCACTAGATGCATATTCTCGCGCTATACGGTTGAACCCATATATTTCAGAGGTTTGGTATGACCTTGGTACTCTGGTGAGTTTGCCCCTCTCTTCTACCGCAAGACACGCGCTAACAACATCCCAGTATGAATCATGCAACAATCAGATCACAGATGCCCTAGACGCATATCAGAGAGCGGCTGAATTGGACCCGGCTAATCCTCATATCAAAGCTCGACTGCAGCTCCTACGCCAAGGCCAAACACCAGGAAGCAACATTCCTCAAGCCGTGCCAACAGACGTCCATCCCCAATCTTATGGAGCTCAGGGCCCACAGGCGCCCTCATGGCCAGGCTCTGGCCCAATCCAACAATCTGGACCTGGTGCTTCACATAGACCACCGCCGGGTCCCGCTGCTGCCAACGGCTGGGGCCAACGGACCAGCGATATCAACCCGCCGCAGCCACCCAATCCTTATGAGCAGCGGGAGCCATTTCGGGGGCCGGCACCTCCCTTACCCCGTCAGCCAAGCCCCCGTCCTGAGATGAGACCTTATGGAGAGCCCAACCGCCCTGGTCCTGCACCTATTCGAAGAGGGCCTTCGCCTGGTCCATCGGCACAGTACGGCCCGCCACCACTGTCTGGCCCTCCTCAGCAACCTCCTCCACCAGCTCAGGGCGGTCCGGGCCCAGCCCGAGTATCGAACCCTAGCTACACACCGACGCCCGCTAGTATGGGTCCCGGAAATGGTCCTCCAAATGGTGCTCCCCAGCCGCATACTTTGATGCCTTACAGAGCAACTTCTCCACGCTCTGAACAGCAACGACCAATGCACGATAATCGCATGCCCTCTCCTAAGTCAGCCTATCCCCAGCATCAACCCCCCTACTCGCACCATCAGGAACCGGGAATGGAGAGTGGTGGTCCCATGCCGCCGAAAGGCCCAATGGGCCCGGAGATGCATCGTGACGAGCGACCTCCATCCGTAGTCTCAAAAAGGTTGCGAGAGTGGGAAGACGAGCCCGCCATGAAAAAGCCTGCTAGCGAGGAAAATAGGTCACGTATGCATGATGTGACTCACCGGCGCCCGTCCACTCCTCCCCGAGACCCTTATCGCCGCTCTCCCGAGGGCCATCGTTTCGAGGATCAGCGTCGAATGGAGGAGCGCCGGGCTGAAGATCAGCGGCGTGCTGAAGAGATGCGACGTGCCGATGAGCAAAGACATGGAAATGAAGGCTATCATCCATCGGAGGCAGCCCATCACCCGCCAACCCACACAATGCCACCTAACCATTTACCCCCTATGCAATCGGGTCCATCGCCTATGCCTGGTATCATGCATGAGCCCCCACAGCCTAGCTCGGCTTCTAAGGAATATAGTCAAGAGGACAGACCAAGGCTAGAGCACCCACCTGCACCGGCCCCTCCACAGATGAATGAACCCGAGCGTGCTGCTCGCAAAATGGATGTTGATGAAGACTATGACGATAGCGGCGAAGAGGAGAAAAAGGTAGGACCTGGAGGTCCAACGTCGGGTCCCGCATCAGCATCGGGAGATATGAAGACTACGACACCTACAAGCGCCGGGATGAATGGTATGATGGGTCCGGCCCCGAAGACGGAGAGTGCATAGGCAAGGATATTTCTATTTATGGAGGGGGGCTAATTGGTCATTTTGCGCGCATACCCTTTTCCTTGTCAGTTTAGTAAGTGTATAAAAACCAGGGTGATTAACGTTTGTACCTCTTACGAGGAGAGTAAATCTTGCCACGAGCATTCAACAGTCCTTTGTCGAGTGCTTTCCCTGTCGAACTCATATGGTCTTATAACTCAGTCAACTAAAATAAAATATTTTTTACTTAGCCATTATTGTTATGATTATGTAATTATGTACTTGTACTTCGCAGTTTACTTGAGAGTAGGCGCCTCTAAGCCAAGTTCAACTCACTCTTGATAGTGACAGTAGGTGTAGTCAGTTACCTCGTAGGTACGCGATGTCAGGTGGTGTAATACCCACCTAGCTTAGGTACCTAGGTAGCTATTCAGCCTGCCTTGAGGAGTGCCGTAAATAAGCTAAGATCACCTAATCTTATCTTGATGGGCAGCTAGCGCTGATCCATCATTATCGATAAGGGTTCTAGTCTGGCATTGCCGGTGGGGTTGCTCACACAGCCCGGCTATTTTCCGGAGTTTTGATCCACACACAATCGATCGCATGGTGTGCACTACCAAATGCGAAGCGAACTTTTTCCACCTCGTATATTTTCTCTCTTCTTCATTCCTCCATCCCACGCCAACCGGTTGACTTCTTCTACTAACAACAGGGAATCAATCGAAGATGTCTCACCGTAAGTTCGAGGCGCCTCGCCACGGTTCGCTGGCTTTCTTGCCGCGAAAGCGTGCTGCTCGTCACCGAGGAAAGGTCAAGTCGTAAGTTCAGGCAAACTCCGACTCCTCAATCTTGAGACCTCGTCTCGAAGAAAAAGTGTCAGCACCTAACCGCCAATTGCCTCGCAGTTTCCCCAAGGATGACCCCAAGAAGCCCGTCCACCTCACCGCCGCCATGGGCTACAAGGCCGGTATGACGACCATCGTCCGTGACCTCGACCGACCCGGCGCGAAGTCGCACAAGAAGGAGATTGTTGAGGCCGTCTCCATTATTGATACCCCACCTGTACGAACAACGCAGCCCGCTTGGCTCTGTGCCTATGGCTAACATCTTTTTGACAGATGATCGTTGTTGGTCTTGTGGGCTACATCGAGACTCCCCGTGGTCTGCGATCCCTCACCACCGTTTGGGCTGAGCACTTGAGCGATGAGGTGAAGCGCCGCTTCTACAAGAACTGGTACAAGAGCAAAAAGAAGGCCTTCACCAAGTACGCCAAGAAGCACTCCGAGAACAGCGGTGCCTCTGTCACCCGCGAGCTCGAGCGCATCAAGAAGTACTGCACTGTCGTCCGTGTTCTCGCCCACACCCAGATCCGCAAGACCCCCTTGAAGCAGAAGAAGTCCCACCTCATGGAGGTTCAAGTCAACGGTGGCTCTGTCGCCGACAAGGTTGCCTTCGGCCACGGCCTCTTCGAGAAGCCCGTCAGCATCGACTCTATCTTCGAGCAGGACGAGATGATTGATGTCATTGCCGTCACCAAGGGCCACGGTTTCAACGGTGTCACTGCCCGTTGGGGTACCAAGAAGCTGCCGCGTAAGACACACAAGGGTCTCCGCAAGGTTGCTTGTATCGGTGCCTGGCATCCGTCCCACGTCCAGTGGACTGTTGCCCGTGCTGGTCAGATGGGTTACCATCACCGTACATCCGTCAACCACAAGATCTACCGCATCGGCAAGGCTGACGACGAGGGTAACGCCTCTACCGACCAAGATATTACTAAGAAGACCATCACTCCGTAAGAATGAACCTCTCTATTCCTGTCCTCTTTTTGGGCAAATCAAGCTAACAGTGAATAGTCTTGGTGGTTTCGTCCGCTATGGTGACGTCAAGAACGACTTCGTCATGGTCAAGGGCTCAATCCCCGGTGTCAAGAAGCGTGTTATGACTCTACGCAAGTCGATGTTCGTTCACACCTCAAGAAGGGCTCTAGAAAAGGTGCAGTTGAAATGGATCGACACCTCGTCCGAATTTGGTCACGGTGCTTTCCAGACCCCGGCCGAGAAGAAGCAGTTCCTGGGTACACTCAAGAAGGATCTGGTACAGAGCTCTTAAAGCAGCTGTGTATTTCCTTAAATTTAGTCTTTGCATCGGTGTTCTCGGTTCCATTTTCGGCTACTACAATGGGCGTGGTGGTCTTACGGATTGGCACTTGAGTCGCAGCTAATGAGAAACTGCATGAATGAAAAAAAGCCCATTAGAAGATTCCCCAGCCAAATTTCTTCCGCCGTATTTGATGTATTAAGAAGCTATATTGTGAATAATGCGGAATTCATGGCGTATCATGTAATCTTTTGTTATACTGATTACTCAAACAGTAGTATCCGAGGTAAATTGGTACTTCCGAATAGAATCGTGACTCGCACAGGACTCTCATAATGCAGAATTACTACCATCTCTTTCAATCTTGTCGGATTAATAATGGTGTGCATTGCTCCTCAAACTACCAATAATCATCTTCAAGGCCAAGAGGTAAGAGAACTACTTAAGTGAGTGACTAGAATATTACTCAATTTATATTAGACTACCCAGGGGATGTATCAAGGTGTATATCAGTAAATTGTATCTAGACGACCCAATAAATCTCCCATGAGCGTTGCTGCACACGGCCTAACCTGCCTAGGTTAGATATACTAACTCAAAGGTGGGATGATGTAACAAGCCCAATCGATCTAATTCCAACCAAAAATCAAGAACAACGAATTATCATGATGCGCCCGCTTGGTTTGCTACCCAATAATTCTGTATTGATGGCAATTCATCCAACCTCTTGTCTCAAACAATCAACAGCTAGCAAAAAGTCGCGGCGTTTTAATTTTCAATTCTACTCGATACGACATATTTCGCCGCAAAATTTAGGCGTGTCCCGGATTCTACTCCCCACCTTACCGAGCGCAGGCAGTCCCCTCATATATCGAACGGACGAGCAATTACAACGACAAACAGCATATAGACAGCCTCATCTTCGGAACTTCAGAGCTACGGCGGTAACAAAAATGGCATCAGATGAGGATTATATGGCATTCCTCAACAAAGCCAATCAGGACCCGAACGAGGGCTATGTCAAACCACAAAGGAGTAGCAATGGAGAATTCAAAGCTACAGATGACGACGCCAAGATCCCTGCTGCGATCCAGGAAGCTATCCAAGACGCTTTCTACGTGAGTGATGCCGATGAACCCTTTGTACCAGTTTCTCTAGCCTGGGATGAAGGAGGCAAGGGATTGCCCGATGAAGGTATGTTGCTATATAATAGACAGTCGCACTACACTCTTTTGCTTCTATATTTTCATCTTCATCTGCCTATTTTTTTCTGCGCCATATATACCATGATTCATCGTGTTTGTCCGTGTATGGGATAGCTAACAGATGATTGCTACACAGAGGAGTTTGCGACCTTGATACACCACCCCGACCCCTCGAAGGCATCTATCGAGATACAAGACCCGGCCGACTGGGACACGCAAGGGAAATACCAAGCGATTCTTGACGCCGTGACCAAGGCAGGCAAGGGAAATGACGTGCGGGTCTATCGGGTCGCGAAGGGAGGCGCTAGAGTCGAGTACTGGATCGTGACGACCGATGGCAAGGGCGCGGGTGCAAGGTTGGTCGGCGCAAAGGCATTGGCCATCGAGAGCTAGGCTTGTGAGTACCAATAAGTTGGTCGCATTTGAAGATTACCAAATTCCAGACACCTGGTACATGGGTGCTGGTTTGGGCGAGACACATACCCTTTTTCATATATCACAATCTAGGTCATTAGACCAGGCAGATGACATGGAATGGTATGGAGTTCCTACACTATCACTCCGTCTGTGTTCTCGTCTGTTTATTCGTTGTCTGCCAGTCGTAGGTGTCTACGTTATCTCTGCTGAGAGCAGTATCGTCAACGATGATGGAAGTGTTGAAAGGAATAGTTGTATTGTACCTACCTCCCTAAGCTACTTTAGTATACCTATCGATAAGATTGGCTTATATTCCGTACCCACCTTCGTAGGAAGCTTGAGCAAGATTTAGACAACCATACCTTACTATGTACCTCTCATTCCATTAATCCATTTTGTTTTTATCTATCTACATCCATGTAGCTAGTTACGTAGGTACCTGTGTAGAGATTTGCCTAGAGTAACTAAGTACCTACCTAAATCATCAATGTCCTGCATACCGCCTGGTTACACTACCTCCAGGGTACCTACGTATATACATAGGTAGCCGACAAATGATGGGCTTATGCGCTGATAGCCTAACCATCTTTACAACTAATCTCGCACTGTGTTTATATGCAATGAAACTACGGACACCGAGCCAGAGACCCCCTCATACAGTGCTGACACGGACGATTACTGTATATTTGTCCTATCACTGCCCCGCGTTCCGCCCTTCGGAGTACCTCTAATCAATACTATCCAAAGTCTGGGAAGCGCGGGATTGAGGTTGCTGCCAGGTGAGTCAACAGCCAAAATAGAGCCCTCAAAGAGGCGAAGTGCCTCACCTATATACGAATCTCTAAACTTACATCGGAAACTTTGACAACCATGGCACAAGCAGTAGGAACTACAACACCCAATCTTCAATCACCAACTCCCAAAGCTCAGACGAGGACTGACCATGTGCCTGTGTCCAATAGGATGTCATTCTACCGTCGCTCGAAACGGTCCAGGAACTTCTCTCCCAGCCACCTCCCCAAAATTCCAAGAAGCCCAATATTGTCCCATTATATGGCCAAATATCTGCCGATCTGATAACGCCCTCAGCCGCCTATTTAAAGGTGTCGGCTTATTCCAAGTCCGATTTCTCATTCCTCTACGAAAGCGCTGCCACCGAGCGGGTTGGCCGGTATAGCTTCGTAGGCGCGGGACCACGGAATGTTATAACGACGGGAGAGGGACATGGAGAAGCTATAGATCCTCTACCGGGCCTAGAGAAGGTATTAGCAGAACGAGTAGTTCTCGAAGTGCCGGATCTTAGGCTGCCGCCTCTAACGGGCGGCGCTATTGGCTATGTAGGATATGACTGTGTGCGATATTTTGAGCCCAAGACGGCCCGACCAATGAAGGATGTACTCAAGATCCCCGAGTCATTGTTTATGCTCTTCGACACCATTGTTGCCTTTGACAGCTTCTACGGCGTCATCAAAGTCATTACATATCTCAACATCCCCGACGACATTGCCTCCTTGCCTAGCGAATACGAAAAAGCCACCACCGTCATTCGCGAACTTATTGATGTTCTCATTGCTCCTGAGATACCCATTCCCGAACAGCAGCCTATCAAGCTAGGCCAAGAATACACATCCAACATCGGTCGCGCAGGGTACGAAAACCATGTCACAGAACTCAAAAAGCACATCGTCGTCGGCGATATCATCCAGGCGGTGCCATCCCAACGGTTCGCACGGCCAACCTCCTTGCACCCTTTTAACATATATCGCCACCTGCGCACGGTGAACCCGTCACCCTACCTGTTCTACGTAAACTGCCGAGACTTCCAGATCGTCGGTGCATCACCCGAGTTACTAGTAAAAGAGGAAGACGGCCGCATCATCACACACCCAATTGCTGGGACAGTGAAGCGTGGCAAGACACCAGAGGACGACGAGCGACTCGCCAACGAATTACGTTCCTCGCTGAAGGATCGTGCCGAGCATGTCATGCTGGTTGATCTCGCGCGCAACGACATCAACCGCGTATGCGATCCGTTGACAACCCGTGTCGACCGCCTCATGGTTGTTGAGAAGTTCAGTCACGTCCAGCACCTCGTTTCACAAGTTTCAGGTGTCTTGCGTGCAGGTCAAACACGCTTTGACGCCTTCCGCTCTATATTCCCTGCTGGCACCGTTTCCGGTGCCCCTAAAGTTAGAGCCATGGAATTGATTGCTGAACTAGAGCAAGAGAAAAGAGGTATCTACGCTGGCGCCGTGGGGTATTTCGGCTATAATAGTGTAGATACAAAGGGAAATGAAAAGGAGGGGGCCATGGACACGTGTATAGCCCTACGCACAATGATGGTCAAGGACGGTGTTGCGTATCTCCAAGCCGGTAAGCTGACCACTAAACTACTCCCTAGCGCCAAGCACCACTAGCCCGCAGACGAGTATGTGACTAACCTGATCTATCGGTAGGAGGCGGCATTGTCTTCGACTCTGACGAGTACGAAGAGTGGATGGAGACTATGAACAAGCTGGGCGCGAACATGCATTGCATAACGTCAGCAGAGAACCTCTATGCTAAACGACAGAAGGCATAGACGGCCAAGTTGTTTTTCCATCTATGCATAGACGCACCAAGGGTTATAAATCAAAAGTCCGATGTTTATTATATCGCCTCGTTTGCTTTCTTTTCCACGTGCTTCGTTCTCGCACATGTGAGTGAGAACGTAGTCCTTATTACTTCTTGATTGAAGTGAAGTGACTCGCCACCGAGTCTCTCAAGCAAGTCGCTGTGTCGGCTAAGCCATAGGTAATAAGAGTAGTATGCTTCTTTCATGGCCTCATAAATGAAAATTAAGGATGTCTGTTTTCCCTTGTGGTTTAGGCAACGGCGTCTAATGAGCCGACCATTTTTTCTACTTAGGGTATCATGGAGCTACTGAGGCTTCTTCGCCTCTTTTCATGGTGGGGTTTACCTACTTGAATAAGCTTATTGGCCAGGGCACATTTCCACCTTGTGTACAAGAGAATGCAACATGAAGTTTTAGATATGAGCCTACCTATAGATCCAGAGCTGACTGCGCGGAGTTTTTATGTCTAGCTGAGAGCTATAGCAAATACTACTATATATTAGCCGTCGTATATGCCACTACATGTGTATATATCATTCTGTTTCATCGTATATCACATACCGTCCTATCGTTCCTAGAGCAGAACGAAACATGAAGCGATAAAATGATTGAACTGGTGGTCATAAATAATTCTGGATTCTCTTGTCTAGGTATGCTCTCGCCGATATAAGCTTAATAAAACACTTTCTACTTTCAACCCTATTTCATCTCTTGCTTCTCCTCGTCCCAGTACTGCCCCGAGAGGTCACCGGCCGGCTTAAGTCGTGTCAGGCCGTCCCCCTCTTTATAGACGAGCTTATCGAGCTCAATGCCATAGATCGTGCGGACCTAACGGGGGAAGAGGGAAAGGCTTGTTAGTTAGACATCCAAGGAGTGTTGTTTGTAGGACTCATCCTTCTTTCGGAATTCAAAAGTGCTTAGGTGTGCGATAGGGACTCCTGTCCTCCCCAGTCCCCGTGGCGGCTACACCGTGCTCTGCTTCCACTTGTTTTCGTAGTGTAAAAGCGTCGAAAAATGCATATGGCTCACTTGCGTGTGCTAACCTGTTTCATGCTGAAGCTCTACAACAACGGCTATTATAGCTACAGTTTTATTCGTAGAGCTACTACGGCATCAACTGCTCATCGGTATGACGGAAACGGGAGATAATAAGAAGTAATGAGACGCGTGCTTGTCGTTATAGCATTATGATGCTACATATCATAAATTCATAATAGACAAAAGCCGGAACTCGTGAAAGGTAGAAAATCTTTATAGAACGGGGCAAAGAAGGCATAGTGACAACGGAAAAGTGAAAAGAATAAGAATAAGAAACAGTAGCTTACACTAAATCCAAACCGATGCGGCTTGAAAACCTCCCGGAAGTCGATCCCGAGGCTCGCGCCGCACTTCGGGCAGGACATATGATCTCTCGTCTTTGTGTTGAACTGGTAATTGGTGCAGCGCTCACGGCCGTTGTTATGCCAGACCACGTCTTTGGCATCGGGATCTGTAGCGGGAAGAGGTCAGCCGGTGGCCTAGGAGCGTTTAGCAACGAATAAAGCACTTGGAGAAATCCTTGCTCAAGATGATAGCGTATACCCCCCTCGGTGGAAGACCGGACCTCAATGCTGTCTTGCATCTAAACTTGCACAAACCCTACTAACATACGTGTTCGTGGTATCGAGGACTTCCCCTATTTGTTTCTTTAGGACTTCCTTCCTTTTTTACCCCCTTTCCAAACCCACTCAGAACTCCCGCAGGCAATCTCCCACGATGCCTCCCTTCAGACGGATGAGTCACCCAACTCTACTCAGGTTTTCCGAAACCGGTAATACTAGACAACACACCAACAAGAGAGGAAAAGTAAGTAGTAAATCGACTCACAAACAAGCAAGTACCCAAACCTAGTACAGGCGGAGCAATTGCACCGCATGACTTGATATTCGTCCAGGCCAGGAGAGAGCGTGAAGGTGAACTTGATGTATCCGCAATGACAGCCAGCCTCGTAGGTGGCGCTCTTGGGCTGCTGTTGCTGTTCTTCGCTTGCCATTTTCTTCGGGTTGATAAGTAGGTAAGCTAGAGTGACTAGTACACCACAGCCTGAGAGTAGTATTGTATTCGCGTTGGTGTAGGTTAAAAAAAACGTAGGTGTAATATTGCCTCGATGTAAGTGGGAGTGTGTAAATAAGCCGCGTCAGCTACTGATAACTTCTTGAAACGGGCAAATAAGTATCTTGATTGAGCTGCTCCGTGAACCGGACCAACAACAACTGGAGTAGTGAGATGAATCATTCGGGACCCCTCTTATGCGGAGTTATATGCGATAGAATAAACCCCGAAACGCGGTGCAACCAACAGTTGTGGCATAGACTGAGATTCTCGTCACTAATGTACGCATTATAGCGCCCCAACGAATACGTATTTATAAGCCAGCATTGCATCTCACGCGACCTCTGAAAATACTCCAGTATGAATTATTTAGTCATTATTTCATGATATATGCTAGTAATCTGTGAGCTATCTACTATGACCGAATCCTTTCTAGTATGGATTCATATAGCACACACCGGTTGCGAAATCTTGGTCTAAATGTCAGGCAAATGCTCCGCTCCTATTTAATGCATAACCCCATTCCAAATAACACACAAACACCTATGATGCAATTTTGACCTTTAGTGCCTAGAGAGATCCTCAAGCACGATCAGTGTTACTTTCCGTCTTTCTTGGAACATTAGAAGCAGCGGCGTGATCTATGACGTCCTTTGGTTCTTCACCCATGTCCTTCCCAGAATCAGGGGTTGGGATTTTTGTTGCGGCCCCCGGAAAAGCGGTGGGTGCAAAGGCGCTCTTTGCTCGGATCCTAGATCCGTACACGTAGAAGAGTATAGGAATTGGTACCAAAAAAGCGGCAATGCCTCCTAAAAGGGTCGAAGCATATTGGATGCCGAGTCCTTTGAATAGGTAGGTGGCAAACAGAGGAAAGGCAGCCGCAAAGATGGAACGTAGGAAGGTATTGGCAGCAATGGCTGAGGCAGCACTGGGACGAAGGTTAGTCTGGGGTGTCGAGTAGTCAATTGCAGGTGAAACTTACAACATGAGATACGAGTCGACGAGGTAGTTCAACGATTGGAGGAAGATGGTCAATAAACCGAAGCCGCTGAGGAGACCCGAAAGAGCAGGTACAATCCAGTGGATATCAGCACGGTAGCCGGACCAACCGAACCAGAAAATTCCCCCGGTAAAGGCAACTCCACCAACAATGATAATAGGCAGACGCCACTCGGGAACTGGGATCCCATTGTTGGCAGCAAGTTTGCGTTGGTACCATGGCTGTGTAGAAAGCACAGCAATACCCGCGATAAGCTGACCGACGACCATGCCCAAGAAAGCTAGACCTGACTCGCCTGCGTTGAAACCGTGCACACCCTGGAAAACAAGAGGATAAGCGGTCAAGAAGAGATAAAGAAGACCGTATATGAAAGCCACATATATGGATAGTAAGGTGACGATGGGCTCGAAGAAAAGCAGTCTCATCGGACGGGTGAAGTTCTTCTGGATGAGCTCCGCAAAGTCAACCTCGATTTCCTCTTGTTTAGCATGGATACCCCAGTTTAGAGTGCGACGGCGGAGTTCGGCAGCCTTCTCAACCAAGACGACCGGAGGATAGGTCTCGCTCATGAACAATAGGTCAAGAGCAAACGCCAAAAAACCCATAAATGAAGTGATATACATAGTCCATCTCCACCCAAGGTAGGACTCAACGATAAAACCTCCGACGAATGGCGCAAGTAAGGGACCAGTAAAGACTCCCATTGAAAATGTAGTAATGGCGATACCGCGAGTGGCATTATTAAACATGTCGGAGAACACGGCACCGACGATGGTGAGAGGTGAAGCTCCGAAAAAACCGGCAAAGAAGCGGCAGATCAAGAGTGTCTGTAAGTCCTTGGCCACGGCACAAGCAATGGTAAAGATAGAAAAGCTAAACATAGCCACTACAATGGGTAGACGTCGACCCTTCAACTCAGAAAGGGGAGCCCATATGATGGGCCCTGTTGCAAACCCAAGGACAAAGAGCGACACACCCAATATTCCGACTTCTGTACTGACACCGAACTCCCTTGCTACGTAAGGTGTTGCAGCCGAGAAGATACTTGAAGTGAACGCCGCTGACACTGTAGTATAGCCAAGAATACCGGCTGTCACCAACCTAATGGGTAGCAACTGTTAGCTACTGCAACTATACTCTGTCGAGGGATATTTGTGACTTACTTTTTCTTGAGCGGCCAATTCTGGGGATGGTAAGGGTCATCAGGGCCGTCAAACTCGACGACATAGGCTTCGCGATCTGGCAACGGGGGTGGAAGAGATTTCCCGGCACCAAAAGCAGGAAGAGGTTTCCCAGAATCTCGGCTCTTAGAATTGGGATCGCGTCCGACTGTGCTGTTGTGTTGGCTGAGTGCTGTGTGTATTCGACTGAGTTCCGTAGGGTGTCTCTCGAGATCGTGATGTGTAGGAACTCGGCTCATGCTAACTGGGCGATCGGTGACACCGGCACCCTCACTCGACGATGTTGTCAATACTGAAGATGCCGAGACCACACGCTCGACTTCATTGCTGGCTCTGCGGTGTTGTGGTCGTGGGCTGCTCCCGGAGAGCGCATCAGTCTCTGCCCTTATGAGCTCGCGGTCGACTTCGTCGAACTTCATCTTCCTACAGCTACAACCCAGCTCGGAATAGCTTGAGAATATATTATTCTCGAGTATTTTGTATTGGGTGTAAATGAACTATTAAGTATTCGGTAAGGTTTTCAGGTTCAAGTATATCGAACGCAGGGGGGTCCCGTCTATGAGCTGTTGGCGGGCCAATACGAGAAAACGTAATAATAGTACAGTAAATATAATTAAATAGTGAATGTCTAAGTAGTGGTTTGATGCCTGTTAATAGACAGATGCTCCCGAGACTATGGTAACGGTAGAGTAGAGTATGTGGAAACGGGCTGAGTTAAAGAAGGAGAGTGAGTTCATTAGTGGTGAGCTGAAGGAGGGAATGATGAGTTCATAAATGAAACGTTCCTGCTCGGTAAGTGCCATGTTATGAAAAATTCGATCAGGCATGTATGAGTCGGTCTTTCGCTTCTTCATTTTTTTCTGGGTCGTGACTGTGGTACTATGGCAGTATAGTGTCGTGTCGTCTAGAAGTTACTTCTTTATGGTGGAGTCGCGATTGCACTTGTAATTAATATCGATGACGAAATATTGCCGAATGCGAACATACATGTACCTCTACCTGGGCTGAGTGGAGACAAAGGGTCACACTCGATCTTGATGCCGAGGCACGAGGTGTTGGTGCACTTACACTCCGCCTACACAGCACCAGTACACTATATGAAGTTTAATAATCCTCCCGGATTCTTTTAGCTTGTCTCGTACTGGCCAATGGCCTAGGTTTTGGACTCGTTAGTGCCTGTCTCTGGGTAATCATCCCGATAACTTGGCGCTATGCAGTCGGGCTTTTATGGGTCGCTCTAATTCGCATAACAACGGCCGGAGGACGGATTGCTACCTGAAGACGCGAACCCCGTTGTTGAATCCCTACTCCGTCCTCCGCCCTCCGCCCATCCCATACACTCACTCACGGTCCATAGAAACGGGTGTTCCGTTAATTCCTGTTTAGATAGAACAGTAAGTGTGTAATATGAGTCATTGCCATAGTTTCTAGAATTATTTAATCTCATCAGAAAGACTGGCAGTGCTAATATATCACTGGCTAGGTATTTGTTGTAGAAAGCATGCGAGTCATCAAGGCACCATGATGTCTCACTCTCTAAACACGCTAAAAGGCTGCATGCGGCTATCTTGGGTTGAGTCAGAAGTTCGGGTTAAACATATTATTATTATTAGATTCAATTGGATTGTTAATTCCAGCATATCAGAATGGGATTCGGAAAAAAAAATTTGACAAACGAGCGGAGTTAAAAAGGGACTATGATTCTGTAAAGTATCAGTACTTCTATCGAATATTTCAACGCCCCTCAATCACCCCACCCTTAGTACTTCCCACCCTGCTGAATAGGTAGGGTACCTAGTGTACCTTAATTGCGTTGGTGTTTGTCAGCAGGGTACCTATAAGCCAGAAATATTATTAGAAAGGACCCGGGTGCAGGTTTCACCATCCCATTTATCGATGGTATTCTAATAGATTGATACTAAGCCTAGCACAATCCTTACAATCCTCATAGTCCATTTTTCAAATTCGTCATGGCAAACAAATTAAGTTGTAGATAAAGATATGATGGGTTGCACTCGACGTCAAATTGTATCAGATTGATTGACCCATGCAACCCGACGTCAGTTTGACGGGAGGGCCGCATTAGTTATTATGCATATCATCTCAACTTCTCATCGGATCTATATGGACCGACTCTATAGACTTAGAACGCGGATACTTGTTATCGCCACTTGCCGGTCGGAGGCATGGCTTTTCCGACCCTTCACTAGGTATGGCAAGATCTTATCTAACGTAATATTCTCTTACACATTCATAGCAAATCACGGGGCGATTAGTGAGCAACGGTGACTGTGCCAACGGCGTCCGTCAAACGACGACCGTCCGCTGCGACCATCCGAATTCTTAACGCCGTCGGCCGCTTGTATCTATAGTTAGTAGTTAGTTAGTAGTTGGTAAGATCTACGGGCGCATTCTAGCCACATGGCTACCGGCATGGCCTAAGCATGATCAGGACAACCTTGACCAATTAAAACTTAGCGACTGTGACTAGAACAAGTCAAAGGTATCTAGTGGGCGGCAACTCAAAAAAAAAATTTCTATCTTAAAAAACAATCTACACTATGGCCAAGATACCATGGCAACCACGTTAAGTACTAGTGTACTTGTACTGAGGTTCCGTCCTTATACTATAGGGGAAGAGTCCACTTTACACCACGATGCTGCATGGTGGGATTTGGGTAGGTTTACACTAGAAGAATACTGCACAAGCCGTCGAGCTTCTAGCGCCTGATCACCAAGATACCCCGGCGTAAACCATTGCCCCGTGAATTTTAAACACCACTACCCGTGACCTAGATTTCCGTCACACTGGATAGGTAGTGTGATCAACTTTAATATAGAAATCTTAAGTGTTCTTTCCATGGCCGGATCCAGCCGTTGGCGGTATATTGGCAAAAAGAATCTTTTGCGATCTGAATGCCCCCCAAAAATACACTACTGCTTTTCAAGCGCCGTTACAGAAAAGGGACTTTATACAATATCTATGATCGAGTTATTTTCTAACTACATCTACAATATATGCACATTAGACAGGGTAACCTAGCCTAGGCTTGAGTTCTCGTGTGTCGTAAAAGGGGGTCTTCCGCAGAAGGTACCTAGCTCATATCCACTCACGGAACATGGTTATTTTTTGGCGTAGTGATGTTCGGGCTTGCATTGCCTACCTAATCTCCCAGTGAAAGGGATATACCTAGGTATACACTAATTCTAAGCCAGCTTGGTTACTCATCTTACACCCCAACCATGCTCGAGCAAGCCAGTAGCTTCTTCAAGACTTAAACCCACGGTTTCGGGATATATCCACCAGATGGCAATCCATCCGACAATACAGACGACACTATACAATACAAAGGTCCAAGAAGCAGTCAGCGCGTCCATCAGGGGCAAGAAAGTCAGACCGACAATGAAGTTAGCCAGCCAATTTGTCGCCGTAGCTAGCCCACTACCCAGAGACCGAACATTGAGTGGGAAAAGCTCGCTCTGCATCCACGGAACGTTTCCAAGTCCAAGCGCATATGCGGCTACGTAGAGCATGATATTCACGAGGATGAATAAAGCAGCAGTCTGCGACAGCTCATCCCCGCGTGCAGCGACAGATGGCGTTCCCGAGACGCTAAAGCCAAAGGCCGTAGCGAGTAGACCGAAGGCCATGAATGGTATCGAATATAGCAAAATTCGCCGCCTTCCTATTCTATCGACAAGGAATAGCGCCGCGACTGTAAAGATGAAATTTGTAGCAGCAACGGTAAGTGAAGTCAGAGTAGGTACAGTGAAACCGAGCATGAGGAATATCGTCGCCGAGAAGTACATCAATGAGTTCTAGAATGGTTAGCCATCAGTTTGCGTGAAATACCCCCGGTGCATTCTTTGATACAGGAAATACCTACGAAGCCACAGAATTGTTGCACTGCTTGAAGTAGACATGCTATAGTTAGTGCCCTCCGATTCTTGGGCACGAAAAACAACTCGCGCCAGCTTACGAGCCAATTACGACGGGCCTTACCATCGGCATTGCCTAGACTTGCGCTATCCTCTTCTTCCCGAACCTCAATCTCAATATCTTTTAATACGCTGTCAACCATTTGCATGGCAACAGGGTCGGAGCCAGCGGTCTTCCGGATGACAGTACGTGCTTCGTCCGACCTCTTTGCTTTCACCAACCAGCGTGGCGTCTCCGGCATAAAGAACAGTAACAGGCATTGCAGGACTGCGGGAACTGCGCCTAGGCCAACCATGAGCCTCCAGCCGGTGGTAGGGTTACCGTGTTCGGAGAATACCCAACCGGTGACGTACGCAACCACTTGACCAAACGTGACAGACAGGCTGTTCATCGTCACCACCCTGCCGCGGTGTGCGGCCGGGGCCAGCTCCGCGAGGTACAGCGGGGTCACAAAGCTGGCTGCGCCAACAGCGAGGCCGACAATCGAGCGCCCTATCACCATATGCGTCACGGAGACGCTGACGGCCTGGATGAGGGCGCCAAATACGAAGAGGATGTCGGCTACCAGAATGACAGGCTTGCGGCCGATGCGATCGGCGAGGATGGACGATAGTGGCGATGCGGCAAGAGCGAAGAGCGACGTCGAAGACGTGACGACGGATTTGTCGAGGGAGGTTAGCTCGTGGTTTGATAACGAGGTGCCGATCGAGACAAGGGTCGCGGATATGACTCCCGTGTCGTCTACAGATGGTATGGGTCAGCAAGCTTGTCATTGACGGAGAGAAGGCAAGGAGGAGACTCAGGAAAGGGAAGACGTACAGCCGAACAAAAGACCACTTATACCCGCCGACAACGTCAGCAACCAGACGAAATACCCAAGCCGACCGACCTGCTTCTGGTCGATGTCTAATACCGGCACATTGGAATTGTCGAGGGGCGTTTCGTCGAAGTCGTCATCGTCGTCTTGGCGGGCAAGTAGGGGAGCCTCTGCCTGGCTCGTCATATTTGCTAAGTTGTCCGGGGTTACAGTCACACGAAGCCACGATGGTATGTATCTAGATCAAATAATACTCTTTGTAGCATTGCTGCACCGCGATTTGAGGTGCGAGCTGTCTAGAGCTGCTTTTAGATGGATGTGTTGAAGTTGACAAGAGCGTGAGGTTAAGGTAATTACAGCCAAGAGTCTAGCCCCGTTTCATTCTGGTGTGGGCAGGTGTGTTGCTGCTATTCTCAATGTGCCGGATTCTTCACAACGAACTCGAAAATTATTGATTAAACAAGTTATTAGAGATAGCAGAGGTTCAAATACTACAAGAATGCGAAGAGAACAAATATAACTCCGTCTTTTGTTTCGCACTTCTTTCTGAATATAATGTAACTCTTAACCCGTTCATAGTATACAGTGATTGAGCCGGAAAGCTACCGATTGGCTACATTTCCCAACGTGCAACATGAAAGGGTTAATTAACCACCTCAGCTTATGTCCAGCATCCAGAAGGCTTCTAGTGTAATATAATTATAGTATAGTATGGAGATTTCTCTGTTTCTCTATGGTATAAGGCTATTAGCGCTAATTTTCGAATCTGTGAATGGACGAGAATAGGTTATTGATTGTCTAGGATTATACGCAGTGTTATCGTAACCATACTTGATCATGGATCCTTCGTTATGATAATATTATCTAGCTTACTTTACTGTGTACCGTGATCTTTGGTTCTTGGGCCTAATATTAAAGGCCCTGTCAAAGATATCTCCAAGCGGCGATCCAGGCGATCGCAACGGCAGCACCCAACGTCAACTCCTCAAGCGTTGGCATGCTCGAGAATCCGAAACCCTGTCGAATTCCCTTAGGACCAGTTGACTGCGCGGTCTCACCTATCTTTGTGGTCACGAAGGATTTGGTACTCGAAGTTGCGGTTACAGTATGTGCAGTTGGAGGTATGTAGTCGTTCTCGGGCAACGTAGATACGGAATCACGTTTGGTTTGTAGACTGATGAGACATTCGTCCAGAGAACACGCTGATCCGATCTGGCGTGGATCGTGGTAAAAGGTATTATCCGTACATTCGGGCGGAATGTCGTTCGCATCAAGGCAGTTTGAGCCATCTTTGCAATGATAGATGCTTGAGGGCGAATAGGCGCCCGAGTAGCAAGTCATGCCGATTGGACAATGGATGTTCTGTTATGACTGGTCAGCTCGGATGCATTCTTGGAGAGAATGTAGGCCGGAGATTATATACAGTTATTCCATACGCTCGGCAACTGTCTTCCTGGTTTGAACAAATCTGTTTTTGTATGGCTCTTCTTTTGGTTCTCCTACTTCTGGTGCCAGTCGTCTCAACACCAGTGGCCTTAGTAATCTCGCTGTCTCCATCGCCATTGTTGACCGCGGGCAGTGATAGCGCCTCAATCATCGTAATTACCGGCAGTACTTGCAGCTGTGTATTTTGAGCTAGGGAACTCTTGTCGTGGACTCCTTGGTCTTTCATGTGGGGAGTGACTAAACGATAGTATATAACCCCCTACATAGGTTTTTCTATTAGAACGAAAGGTTGTAAATTCTACCTCTCACGCCTAAAGCGCTGAAAGAGTAGAAAAAAAAAATATAACTCACATAACAGATTGCAAAGGTAACCGTTGCGATGATCAGAACAATAGTAACAACCACAGACGCTAGGACTGACCACCACACCTAGCGTTGGCGTCCTTTGAGTGGAGACCAACGGTGGGAGTTCCGCCGGGCCGTCCAGGAATTCTTGTCGATTTCCCATTCTCGCTCCTTGTCCTTGACGTGGAGAGAATTTTTGACAGGGTTCGGGCTGTCCTCTTGCTTCTTTTCGACGTTATTCTCGTGGTCCTCAGCTGACTGCTGCATACCTTTTGGTTCTACGTCTAAGGTGCTGCTGTCGTTTCTAGACGCCATAGTCATAGGGATCAAGGTTAATAGAAAGGTACTGCTATAAGGCGTGATAGGTTCTCAGGCTATGGGAAAAAGAGGCGTCCAGATATCGAGGATCTGCCTAGGTAGGTGAGGTATCATAGTATAAGTACTGATTGTCATGTTCCTCGTGTGCCTCGAGATATTATGACCATGTCGATATACCGAATGAAACTTGGGGCCTGGTGCAATTTCCTTATGTGAAAACTGCGAGATTTATTGAATGAGAATCTAAGTACTTACCTAGATATGAGACTTTGAGGATTGCCGCTTCCCACTAGACTAGACCCAACATAAAAGCAAAGGAATAACGCTTTATTTTAGGCAGTTAGTCCCTGGCGTCGGGGGCTTCTCAGTATTTATTCGATCTGCTCTATCGTGTTGTTGAATTATAGTAGTCGTTGTAGCCGAAATACCTACAAGCCAGAGTTCTAGAGCCTGTTACATGTCACTGGGGTAGATCAAATGTGGCAAAAATTCGGATTGATTTTAACTATATAGTTGTTAACTTGTTATATTTGTGGCTCATGGCTAGTAATCCACTTTATCTAGGTATATATTTGAGTATCTAAACCCATAGAGTGAGTGTCTTGAGAGAATTAGACGAGGACGGGATGTTTGTTCTTAGATTTTCTATCTTGACACCTGTTTGAAGCCATCAAGAGCAATCGCTCATCGTTTTTATAGGAAGCTCATTTAAACATAGAAAAGATACAAGAGGAAATAAACTTGGATGTATCATCTTATCATTGAGAAAAAAATACTTCATGCTCAAGTCATGTTGCACATCTCACTGCGCCGTCTATGGAAGAGATCTAGATCTAAGTAAAGTGCACTCTGCTAACTTTACTACTACTTCGATGGCATCTCAAAAGTTATAAACTTGGGTAGGTTGGGCTTTGACATGTGTCTCGTAACCTATCGGGTGCCATGAATGCAGAGGTGCTTATACTTCTGTCATGTTGGGTTTCACACTAGGATATTGATTGACGTGGACACGATAGAAGGAAGTGTAGGGGACATGGATTGATTGACGGAAATAGAGCTCGACTGCATAAAACGACGCGTGGGTATAATGAATACTTCTACCTCTCTTGGCTGTGAAATCCCACTGAGAAAGCGCCTCTAACCTATTTTATTATTCCTTTTGAGCTTCGGACCAGATATCTAGTTTACATACTCGGTGAAACTAGGATACCATGTATTTTATTTGGTGAAGCAATTGTATGAGGTACACTACATACGTTGGGTGTAATAGGCAATGCAAAGGCATGATCCAATTATAGCCTAATTAGGCAAGTGGAGCAACTCTGCTCATTTTAGAGTGCTCACCTCCTATCGATACCGGTCTTCCTGCTTACCTGCTGTGTCTGTCTGCGCTGGGGGCACAACAGCGCAGTAACTGTCTAGCGCTTCCACTTACCATCCTTCTTTAATCCTGCTTTACATCAAAAACACTCACAGGAATGCTTTAATTCTGGTTTCTCCGTTCATAAACACCATTCAATCCCATTTGTGCGTGGAAATCTATTATCTGCTTTTTTATTAGTAAAATACCTCCACTAGGAGGCTGTACCGTAGAATCGGACCTTGTCGAACCTTTGCACGCCTGCTTCCTTGCGTACAACTAGGCTGGCTACTCAATCGAAACCTCGTCCTTCCGACTTCTCCATCTTCGACTTCATTATTCCTCTATATCGGTAGCTTATGGGTATAGCGATTATCACACAGAGGTAGTCTTCTGCTATTAGCCCCTCATGGCTGCCCTCGATGCTGGACAGCACCCGCCAGCGGCGACGGGCAAAACCGCTCGCCAGTCTCCCCAGCCGCAATCCAAACGGGACAAGAAACGCCAGGTCTTAAGTGACCGCCTGAGTGCCCTTTCCGAACAGTTCAATCGGGACAAGGATAGACATTATCGAGAAGAACTACAGAAAATTCAAGTCGATGTCAACCTTGTTTCCCGAGTCGATCCTTACGCCGACCGCCCACTCGATGAGATCGATCGAGAACGAAGAGAGAGAGAGCTATCCCAAGCTACAAATGGTGCCAACAACAATACCAATACCTCGCATCGGAGTCTACTCGAAATGGCGGGGCCTACATTCCAAGAATGGATTCACGAAGTAGAGGATTTGCTAGAAACTCGTGATTACGATATGACAGCCCAGAAGGTAAGAGTCGTCATGGCCTCGTGCTATCGATTGTACTGCGAAGTTAGCTAACGCCCTCACCTAGTATGACTATGAACGAAAGATGCAAGACTACCATAATACCCATGCCTACCGAATCGAAGTAGCCAAGAGAGAACACAAAGCGCTATCGGATACCCTCAAGGATAGGCTGATCAATAATATCATGTCTAAGAAGTACCGACTCACCAAAGAGAAGGAAGCAATCGATATTTCCGATAGTTCGGCATTGCTCTTGCATCCGAATCAATTTAGCCTGACAAATCCAGCCAGCCCCGGCGGACCTCATGGCAAGCGCAACACTAGACTGCGACGTGAAATGGAGGAGTTACCCGGCTTTGACAATAAGAAGAGGAAACGCCACGCGGGCGACGACGACGGATCACCGGCACCTGCGCGCAGAGGTGACACATCGAATGCGACACCCTTCTGGCAAAGTGATAGGCTCAAGAGCCTACGCCGGGGGACGGGCCCTGTATATAGCATGGACAAGCTTTTCACTGATAAGGAGCTCTCCATGACTTACAATGCGGCAGCTCTAGCGTCACACAAACACCTATTAACCCGTCGCGACGCGAGAGGAAACGTACTGCCTTCGCCAGAGGAGAGCGATACTAGCAACGGAGAGGCGAACGAGGACGAAGAAGAACTCTCCGCGGCGACGATGGAACGACACCCCTCGCATACCACGCGTAGCACAAGAGGTGGCCAGCAGAACTTCTATGATGACAAGATGCTTGGCATAGAAGGGTTGGCAAATTTCGAGCTTCCCGGAAATCTCAACAAGGTGGCAGCTCAAGAACCCAAGATGCCTCCACTGATTCAATCGCATTATGTCAAAGCATACGTTAAATCAGAGTCCAACACCCCAGCAAGTTTGTCGGCTGAAGATACAGCGCACGATATAACGGTGATGACGATATGGAAGAACTTCCAGACTAAGAATGGCAAAGGTTCCAATATAGAGATCGACAATGGCGGCCGCCGGCTACTAGAGACGATGTCGATTCCTCAGCGGAGAAGCAAAAATGTCACTTATGTGCAACGAGCGCGGCCTTCTACAGACGCACTCTCAGAGGCTCTTGGCGTGTCTTCGGCGCGAGATGAGCCAGTCGCAAACCAGGCGCCCATGAATGCAGCCGTGAATTCATCTGCTGGAGTGCCGATGAGTCGGCAAAGTAGCCTTGGTGGTGTTGCTATGAGCAGAACAGGCAGTGGTAGAGGCAAACGAAAAGGATGAATTCCGATCCTATAGGTGCAATGTAGGTATGAAAGGGTATTAGGAATCTCGAGATGGTGTCTATGAATTGGTGGTATCTGTGCTCCTGGGTTGGCATACCCCTACTGCCTGTTTGATGGTAGCTGGATCGTTAAAAGAGCATTATCAAGCGTTTTCGTATAGTATCGTGGGTTCGTTATACGAGATGAAGCGATCTACCATTATAAATGGAACTGATTATATAACTATACGCAAATTTAATGCCGTTTGTGAGCCTATGTCGCGTCAAGGGCTAACGCTCTATTCGTACGGGCTACACAACCTTTACCTAGACTTGGGTGCCAAATGACCCTGCAAAAGAGCTTCACTATTTAAGCGGTGATGCCTGGCTCTACGGCTCCTCTACTATCCGCCCGTATCGCCAGCGCTTGCTCCTGCCCGTCTTCTTTGATTTTCACGAACAGCTCTAGGAAGTCCTGAACATCTCGCGACCCATCGACCCTGCGGCCTTGCACGGTGAAGTGAGGCACCCCCTTGAGACCCGCGTCCTTCGCCGCGTGGTCCTGCTCATCCACCTCCTCTCCGCCCTCCCCGCTCTCCAGCCACGCCAGCATCTCCGCGCGGCTCAGCCCTATGCTCTCCGCTACGTCGGCTAGGTCCTCGTAGCTCGTGATGTCCGCCACGCCCTCGAAGTACGCGGCGAACAGTGCCATGACGAAGCGGTCCTGGACTGATGTGATCGAGGAGAAGGACTCGGAGCCATGTGGGGAATCGGAGCGCTGCGTCCCGCTGAATGCGATTGCGCGGTGCGCGGACCGCGTGTTCCCTATCTTCCCCTCGAAACTGAGCGCCAGGCCTTCCTGGCGGCCGAGGCTCGCTAGTCGCTCTTTGAGATGGCGGGCGAGCTCTCTGTCTTTATCCGTGGGGTCGCGGCCGGGGTCGGGCCCTGACGAGGTCACTTTCTGCAGCATTCGCTGCTCGAATGGGACCCCCCTAGCCGGCGATGATGGGTCGAGGTAATACGCCCGCCAGTTCACTGTGAAGGTGTCGTAGCGCCCGTTCGGGTATACTCTCTTGTAGAGCGCGATGGCTTTGTCCAGGCGCTTCCTGCCGATGTAGCACTTTGGGTGTTTGTTAGCTTAGAGCCTGGGATGCTGGAGAGAAGTGCGTGGAAAGTGGCTTCACTTACCCAGATGCAGACAGGGTCTGAGGTGATATCGATGGAGAAGTTGGTCATTTTGGGTGCTGATGGCGTTTAGTTGATAGGTTTTGTATTGTGTCTTTTCGGCTTGCCACGGATGCTGGATAGTTCAATTTATGTATTGATCTCTTTATTCTAATTGCCTGGAGTTGGGCGACGATGCGGCAAACATGGGCGGAATTCCGACGGGCAGTGCCTACGAAGCATTTTGTATCATGATCGCCAACGGCATTTTGTATTACACGAGACAAATCCATGTGCAGACAAATACAGTAATAGGCTAATAAATTCAATGCTATGATTAGATCTACTATTAAACTCCCTTGCAATGCTACACCGTTGTGTAATTCAAAACATATTCGTAAACTCGTAATAATTCCAACGTTTCGATGTTCAGGGTCCGAAGACTAGGGCACGAACTTCAATGCTCTCTCTACCCTCGGCATCGGGCCGCGTTAAAGGGTGCTCGAAGGCAGTATGCGGCACGCGCCCGCCATCACCGCTTGCGCCTTCCTTCACGCTCTCGCTGTCGAAGCATTCCAATAGTAATCGCTCGCTGCCGGTCATGCCACTGAGATAATACCACTTCTGGTCTGGGTTGTAGGCGATGGCGGCCGTCTGCCCGACGTAGCCGCTTGGGTAGCGATGCTCAACTGGAATGACGTCTTTCTTGTCTAGCGTCGAAGTGGACGCGAACCCCAGTGGCATCGACTCGAGGGGGTTCTTGTTCAACGGCCGCCAGATGTTGACTATGCGGTAGCGACCTTGGAGCAGCTTCTCGGCGTCCTCGCCCATGTGAGTTCGCACGCGCTTCTCGGTTGAGTACGCGGTCTGGTCGATATGCACGGACTGCACGGCCTTGCGGCTCGCGTTTGGATCTGCTCGACGGATGGTGTGGTCGAAGAGAAAGATCCGGTTGCTACCCGGGATGTGGTCTAGAAGTAGCTTTTCGACTTCCGGGTAGTAGTTCGCCTTGATGGATTCGTCGTCCACGAATTCCTTCTCTTTTGACTCGGGCACATTCTGAATGACCTGGAATGCGTCGCGGTCTAGGCTGAACTCGGATTCACGACTGCGGATATCCTCGACCGATACTTCTTGCTGGAACTGCTCGACATTACGCTGCACCTTCCCGGCTGGTGGAGTGTCGACGTAGTTGAAGGCTACTTGTCCCTCTGGGGGATGGCGAGCGAAGTTTAGCTTTGCGGTAACAGTGCCGCTGGGAATAGTGATAGTGGCTGTGACGGCCATTATAGATGAGGGGAGGGGGACAAAGTGGAGTTTTATATAGGCAATTGGGTATTAGGTTGGGTAGGTATAGTCTGATATGGTTTATAGTTGTGAAACTTGTTTGTTCAGGTTACTGAATGAGTTATGAAGTTATTACGATCTGATCTAATCTGTATCTGAATCTACCTATTCTGATCAGCCAAGGGAGCGACGAGGGGATTCATTTTATACTTGAATAATATGGAAGGCCATTTATCAGCAAAATAGACATTTCAAAGCAATCGAATGTCGGGGATTTTGGAGTTCGGAGTTCTGTGTTCTTGATTGGTGCAGACCCAAATCACGTTATTGGGCTAGATGTGTAATCCTACTAGATTCGGTCGATAGATGTCATTCAAAGGCGCGGAGAAGAAAGAGGCCATACATACTATACTAGTATAGAGTCTTGGTAATGGGTACTATAAATAGTCTTACACACCTTAAATAACAAACCACTACGCACATGGCTACTCTATCATCTGTTACCTAAGGGTCTTATTCTGAGTAAAGCTGGCATTTAGTGTATAGCATTGTGGCAAATGACGTCTTGAAGATAGTCTGAATAAACCCTGCGACTATCTCCAATACGTTATACGTTATACGTTGATCTCATGGGTTGGGGTTAAGGTTGGAAGACGGGTGCCTAGTGAGGTATCACGGAATTGAGGGTCAAGGTACTAGGTATGGAGGATAGGTGAAATGTTATTCCATGTTATGAATCAACGTTGAAAGCTGAGCTAAGGAACTTGTCAAATCCATTCATTACATAAACTGTGCACTACACTAGCGTATGTGTAGGGAGATGAATGACCGCCTTGCTGGGGTTGGCTCGTCATTGCGATAAAAGGTAATACAATACATGTAAAGCGGGGTGGTATTATAATATATAATGTGGTGTGGTCGGAAAGGAAACATTTCTGTGACACGATAGCTTTGCCATGTGGCTTTTTCTCAGTTCTACAACTGTTGAGATGTGGTCTAATAGATTCGCCATTATATATGGATCTTCGTATCATGAAGATAAGTTCTAGTGTTGAAGCAGGTCAAACCATGGATAGGTGTTGTGTACTATGAACGAAGATTCTATGATCTTTGTCGAAGGCTCTTCGTTCGATATTCTGGTGGGATGACTACCTACCTACCTACACTTAGCGGATAATAGGCTTTAAGTGCTCGAGCCTGAAGCTATGACCATCTCTACAGTGACGGTGTCTTTGATCAGCGGCACACTGTACATAGGAATGATACGGTATCATTGGCCCTACCCGTGCTTTTATGTATTTTTTGATTCGTTGTCTTCGAGGATAGGTAGTAAGAATTAACTTATTGCCTGAGGCGTTTGCCTACACTATTATGACTCCGTTTCCTAAGCATGTGCAAGTAGGCAGTGGGATACACTGTGTACACGACAGTCTGACGTTCAGGCCTCGCCACCCCCACCTGCCACGTCCCGACCTGCTATACCTCTTTATCGACTACCTGGGTTAGTATAGTTAGGGATAGCCTACACTATTGTCACATGACCCCACTATTAGAACCCCACTATAAGTAGCATCTAGTATACAGTAGCCACAGTATGTAAGATCCATCTATCCTATAACAACTACAACAATATACAAGATTAAGCTATACAGCCAAGCTATTCGCTACAGATTAGTAGCTAGCAATTAAAAAAACTATTGCTTTCGTTTTTTTTTGCTTTATTTCTTTTGGTTACTAAAACCATTTTTTATCTCTTATCTTTTACCTTTCATGTTTGCGGTTTTTTAGCTACTAATAAACGCTTTTTTTTTTTTGCTATTATTTCTTTCGTTTTTATAAATTTCTTTGTTTTTATTAGCTGTTTTCCATTTTTCTACATTTTTTAGCTTTGTTCTCTGCTTTTTTATTTCCTAGTCTGTTAGTTTTTTAGCTTTATCTCTCGTTTTTTACATTTATAAGCCGCAGCTTTAAACACTACTTTATCTTTTTTATATTAAATAACTTACGCATTTAGCTTTTAAAACGCTAGATTTTTCGTTTTTTTACAACTGCCCACCCTAATATTTAATTGCTTACACCTGCCAACATTTTTTATGCTAAAAACGTTATTTTTATAACAAAAAATATTTTTAACGTTATATTTTATTTTTTTAAGTAAGTAAAATCTAAAGCTAAGTTTCGGTTTTTTTTTAAAACCTAGCAAAAAAAGCGAAAACAGATCTAACAAACAGCAGTTGTAATTTTATTACTAAAAAGCTTCAACTATTTCGCAAAAACATTTTTTACTTTTTTTTTTACGCCTTTAAATAAACAGTTTTTTTTTTATTTTAACTTTTCTTTTTTATTAGTTAAACAATGTCTATACTAAGGTTTTTAATCTCTTACGTTTTATTTGTTTTATTTGTTAAACAAATTTATTATTTAGCATTTTACAAACTTATTTATTTATTTCCTTAGTTTACTTATTTAATTATTTTTTGCTAAATCATTTAAATCAAACCAGCTTATTATGTTTGCTTTATTGTTTGCAAAAAACGCTGCAAATTTTATTGCTGCTACGTTTAAAAAATATAAAACAGACATTTTAAAAGTTATTGCTTACACAATATCCTAAGTTTAAAAAAATTTTTCTGCTTTAAAAAAAAATAAATCATTTTCCTTTAAGCTAAAAAAGGTCAGATTCTTTAACCCATTTACAAAAAATTATAATAGCTTAAGCATTATAGCTGTTAATAAGCAAACTATATATACAGACGTTTAGGCATTTATTAACAAACTTATACATTTAGCAGCGTTTTACAAAAAAAACAAAGTTAAAACTGTTTAAACAACATATTTGCAAGCTACTGCTTTAGCGTAGCATACCACTAAACTTACCGATTTTAAAAAAACTAGTTTGCAAACAAACAAAATTAATAAAATTTATAAAAAACTTTAGTTATAGTTTTATAAAAGTTATAGTAACGCCTTTTAAGCATTTTATTAAAAAAGATTTATTATATACAACTTTTAGCAAAGCAAACAAATCTGTTTTTTTATTTAAAACGTTATATAAAATGCCAAATTTTGCAACTATTTAATTTAAAACCAGTTAATAGCTATATTTAAAGCATTTGATCCCAAAATCTAATGTTAATTAAACAAACTTATAAAAAAATCCATTTTTGCATTATTTTTAAAAAAAGTAAACAAAAAAAAAAGCGTATTAATTAAACAAGCTTGCCAACTTTTTTTATATTAAACACTAATTATTTTTTTATAGCCGGTATTTGCTTATTATAGTAAACAAAATAATTCTTGTTTTCTTAGTCCATTTTTTACATATTAGTCTCTTTTTTATCAATTTTTTTATTATTAGTTCTTATTTTATAGCCAGTTTTCTAATTAATATTTTGGTTAATAAACTAACCTGCTATATTAAAACTAATACTGCAGCAGAAAACAGTACAACAAATACCAGCCAAAAAAAGAATATTTTTAGAGATATTCTAATTCTTAAGCATATTGTTCTAATTCTTACAACCAGTTCCTTAAACTACAAAGCCAGCCTTAAGAACAAAAGCAATGGCAAAAAAATCTTTTGAACATCGGTTTAATTCTTTATACTACGTTTTAGATTTCTAGTAAACAGAACAATTAACAAGTTTTTTAACGTTATTAGCCAAATCTTTAGAAAGCTTACTACAGCCAGCCAAAAAAAAACATACAAAAGATTTTTTTGTATAATACTTAGGATTTAACAGCAAATAAAGCGCCAAGTTTTTAGCAAAACAATCTCTTAAATCTTTAAAAAGAACTAGTTATATTATACAAAAATATTCCTAAAAAATTTAAACTACTTAATATGCTAACTTAGAATTATTTAAACAAAGCTATCAACTTTGGCGTTATAACAAATGTTTTATACAAACTAAAAAAATGTTAGATTTATTAAACAATATTTATGTCCAATAACGCTTTATATTGCTACCTTAAGTTTAAATATAGCGCTTTAGCTTATTAACAGCTACAGGATGTTTTATAAGATACGTTAGCTAATTGTTAATTGCTAAATCATTTAATCGAATACTATTATGTTGTAACTAAAAATATATAACAGATCTATTAAATTTTAAACAGAAAAAAAGTTATAGTTATACCAGCTTATAATATTATACTAATTACACCGGAAACAGTTATAAAATACATAAAAAAATCTTACCTGCCTATTATTTTATTATCTGTTAACTTTTGTTTTAACATAAATACAGGATTTACTTATAAATTTAAGACCTATTTAACTATATATTTTATGATTTTATACAACTTGGAGATCTAGGTCCTTGTTTGCAGCAATATAAGATGCTTCCGCACTTTAGAAAATATAGATTAAATTTATTAAATATATTCTAACTTTAAAGTCCACTGTTGCACTACTTTTATAATTATTTAAAAAATTGCAAACAAAGAACATATTATATTTAAATATATTATTATGCCTTTTATGTTCAAAAGTGTTTAGAACAGCAGATACTGCGTTGCCAAGTTCACCTGCAAAGTTATATTAGTTCGCAAATTACAGGCTAAACTGCTAATTAGTACAAATATTTTGAACGCAGAGAACTTTAATATTTTTTTTTTTTGCAAGTTGGCAGTTATTTAATTTTACAAAGTTGCTATTTTTTTATTAGTTATACCCAAGGTCTTAAAATAAGCTATTGTTCAAACTACTTAATCTACTGTTATTTTACTTAAATCTTAAAAATAACTAGCCGTTTTTTATACGGCATTATTTAATCAGAACTCTATTTTTAAGCCTATAACTAACTAAATTATTTATTATGCAGCTATAGCAAATAATAGTTTTATCTACTTATTAATATAAAACAATATAAATAAAAACATTTATATATGTTAAAACATATAGCTAAAATATTTTTTACTTATAAAAGCAAACTGTAAAAAATATTATGTTACTAATGCTAATCGCCTAAATCTAGCAACATATTAGCCGAAAACATTTAATTTATTAAACAGGATTTTGTTAGATTTTTGCAACTTTATTATATTAAAAAAAAACATTGTTAAGCATTTTTGCAAAGTTATTATATATAAGCACCTAGATCTTACAATTATGCAAACGTTTTATAATTTGGTTTTTAAATTCGAAAACGTTTTTTAGGATATAGGCTTTGCTATTGTTTTAAAAAATAAATAACCTATTTATTACCTCAAGCTAAAATAAAAAAAAAAAGCTTTAAAAAAATGTTAAGCATATTTTATTAATGCAAAAAATTAAAAAGTTATACAATACATAATAAACGGTCTTTAATTAACAGGTTAGGTTTATTGCATAAAGCAGCCGGTCCTGCTATTTTTTCCAGTTTTTATTATTTAGAAAACACTGTTTAACAAACAACGTAAAAAATGTATAATAGTTAATGTTTAAACTTTTAACAAAATAAACTTTATTAATATATATTTTATAAAATTTTAAAAACAAATGCTTAAAAAGATTGCCTTTAAAAAGTTTATTACTGTTTGCAATGCTATATTCTTTTACTATTAATAGTTAGCCTATTTTTTTACTTGCTAAATAATAACAGTTATTATATTTAAAAAACAGTACATATTCAATTATTTTATTATAAAATATAAAAACAGCAACGTATATGTCTAGCGTTAAATAAATATAGCTTTAGAACTAGTAAACAATGCGGACTGCTATTATAACAACATTTATATTGCATTTACAGATTTTTTAAAGTATTATTAAGATTTTTAAGCTATTTTATAGATTTTTTGCTAATGTAATATATTTATTAAGCTGTCCAAAACTTTTGTTAGATTTTCTAGCGCTATGGTTTTTAAAAAAATGGTTGATTTCTTTGGTTTAACCACTACTAAAGAACAACTGGCTGCTATTGAAAAGCTTAAATTCTCTATTACTTTAAAAAATCTTGAAATTTTTTTTAGAATAGCAGAATATATAAGATTTAACGTTTTTTAATATGTTAAACTAGCAAAACTTTTAAAAAAACAAAAAACCGACATAATCTAGGCAAACGTACGCAAAAAATTATTTAAAAATATTTATAAACGTTAAGCATTTAGTGTTTTAGTTAACATACTTACTAAACAAAAAAAATTATTTTTTTAATTGATTAAGTTGGCATTGGCAAAGCATACCAGATTACATTTTTTTTTTTTTACTTAACTGTTATATATAAATTTTAATGTATTTAGAGTTGAAATTAAAGTTATTGTTTATTATATTGCAAAAAAATCTTTTGTTAAGATTTTTTTGCGGAAAGAAAAAATCTTTTCTAAAGATATTTTGTTTAAAGATTTTGCTAATAAATTGTTTATTAAACTTAGAACTTATTTTTTTCAAACTGCTATCCAGCTTATTGCATTTTTTTCCTGCACTTTGAGCAACAAAAAGAAAAGATATTAGCTTATTAAAATGGAAGTTTTAGGCTTCGTGTGGGCATTTAGAAAGATATGTTATTAGGTCAACGTTGTGCAGGCCGGCGTTTATATATTTATAAATTATAACGCTATTATAAGCCTATTTAATTATAAAGATCTTGTTAATTTATTAGCACTAAGCAATAAAAATTTATGTTTTGTAAAAGCTATAAAATATATTAGCCGGTTTGAATATGTTGTGCTTTATAAGCCTGGCCGATTGCATATTATATTAAATACGCTTTTTTAATTATTAATAGATTTGTTTGATTTTTTATAACAATAAAACAACTTTAAATTTTTTTTAGATAATTTAAAAAAACATTGGACAATATTATTTATTTATTTTTTATTATTTAATAAGTTGGCATTTTTTACAAAAATATTACCTGCGTTAAAATTTGCCTTTATTTATAGATTAGCATTAAATTCTTTACTATTAAAAGAAATAGCATTTATTTAAATGTTATTTAAGTTTAAATTAAAGCTTTAAACTAAATATTTAAAAGATTTTAAATAAAAAAACGTTTTTAGCGTTTTTAAATATAATATATTACTACGTTTAAAAGATTAAGCTACTTTTTTTTTTATTTTATAAAATAATTTGATTTGAAAAACATTTAATACTAATAATAGATTATGTATTTTATAAACATGCTGCTTAAAAATTTTCGCCTTGCTTTATAAAGAAAATTATGTTAGATTGGACAAATTCTAAATATTATTGTTTAACTTTATAGTCGATAAAAAAAAACTAAAAAAATATTTTAAAAAATGTTTATAGTGTGCAGCTTTTAGATCTTATTACTACAAACCTTATAAATTACTTTAGCTTATTATTAATTTACTTTATTTATTTTATACAATTATAATAAATATTGTTTTTGTGTTACCAAAATTTTATTAAAAACGCAATATATTTATAGCTATTGTATACAAATTTTTTAAAGCTTGTTAAATAATCTTTAAACGTTATAATTAAATAGCATTTGAATAAGCAGATTTTCTGTTAAACAGATTGCTTTTTGTTAATTAAAGCATTCTTAAAATCATGCTTAATAATAAAGATCTAAAGTTTTTTGCAGATTTCTGGCAACAAATATAGATTAAACTAAGCACTTGTTTGTTATATGCTACAGCATACTATCTTTTAACAGACGGGCAGACCGAAAGATTTATTTTAATAATTAAATCTGCTTTAAAATATTATTTTTACGCGCTAAAAGATTTGGCAAATTAATAGAACGCCCTCTTATGTTTACAATTTAAACTTAACAACATTTGTTTATTGTTAACAAAATAAACGCCAAATAAAACTATTTTAAGATTTATTTCTAACCTTGTTTTAAAGATCTTATATAATTAACAACTAAATTTTTGCTTTTAAACAAAAGTATATAATATAATAGCGCTGTTTTCTGTTTTAGCTAAATCATATTATAATTAGAAACATAAGCTAATTTTTTTTAACGTTGGACAGCGTATTCTGCTTAAATTACATAAAAAATACAATGTACTAAAAGCAGCAGTTTTAAGAAAGAAATTAGGCTAGCAATTTGCTAAACCTTTTTGTGTCATTGAAAAGATAGGCCGGTTAGCTTATAGACTTAATTTTCTAGACTATTTTAAAATATATAACGTTATTTTAGTAGATTATTTAAAACTAGCTTTTTTGATAAATGTGTTTAAAAGATTTTTTTCTTATTTGGAAAATGTTTATATCGAAAATTATACCAAACGTTTAATTAATGAAAATTATTTAATACAAAAATATCTAATAAAATATATCGGTTTTAAACCAGAGTATTATAAGTGAATATCTTTCAAAAATCTAAAAAATAAAACTGGTAAACTTTTTGCAAACTATAAACAAAAAAAGCCAGCACAATAAAAAAAATAAATAATAGCGAATACCTTAGTAAATATATATATTATAGCTAGCAAATTTTTTTTTATTAAATAAAAATATCTTTTTTGTTAGAAAGATAGACGATAAAAGCATCGTTATATCGTTGGGGGGCACCTTGTTACATAACTCCACTATTGGGACCCTACTATAAGTAGCATCTAGTATACAGTGGCCACAGTATGTAGGATCTATCCATCTTACAACAACTACAACAATATACAGGATTGAGCCATGCAGCCAAGCTATTCGCTACAACTATAGTACCTACGCCATGCCACCCCAAAGGTGCCAAAAGTAAACAAACTGCTTTTTTGGTCTTGTTCCACCCGATCCCAGCATCATCGCACCCGATCGCTTGTGTACAGGGCTCATTGTTGCGATAATATAACAACCTACAATATACGCTTAATGCGCACCATTATTCCATGCCAACTAGTCTATTTCCGCCGATAGCGACGCGTCGATGCTGCCGCAATGGCCGACGCCGACTACTTCCTTGACCTCCCGTCGTCTCCAGACCCGCTGGCCGACGATGTTCCAAGCTCGGCACGGCCCGCAACACGTCGCATCACCAAGTCGCAGCAAGATACCACCTCCTTCTACCTACCGCAAAATAGCCCGCGAAGACAGTCGCGCGCCCTGTCACCCAGGAAGCGAACTTTTCAGCTTGACGTCGGCGACGAGCGATCACCCCAGCGAATTCGCGTAACCGTAGAAGCCGAAGAAGCCTCGAAGCATGCTACTATTAATCGCAAGCTGTTCCCCCCGGCCCCGTCGCCCACAAAGAGCCCGCGCCGCCGTGAGGCCATCACTACCACTACTGTGCCGTTGAATGATGAACCTGGTCCGTTAGACGGTGATGTTAGCACCCCCAGGAAGCGTGGCAGGCAACGACGCACTAGCAATGGGACGCCTATGCCGAGAGGCCGTAAGAGAGCAGGAACCCCGATACAGAGAAAGTCCAAACAGGCTCGACGGGAGGATGAACCATCATCGGAGGTTGGCGCCTTAGACGATGCATCGATAGATATGCGGGGTGATGGCGGGGAGGAAACACCGAAACCTAAGACGAGGACACGGAGGACACCTAGGAAGCCGCCTAGGAACACGCCTGTCCCATCTTCGCAAGTATCGAGCAGTACAACTGGAAGGAAACGTGGCCGGCCTCGAAAGGTGCCAGTACCTGAAGAACCGACTGTCCTCATGGGGACTAAACCACAGACCAACCGTGTCGCGTCAGCTAGTCCACCAGCTTCAGAATCGAATATACAAAATGGCCCTAACAGTTTGTTAAAAACGAGAAGAAATGGAGAGTCAAATGGGCGTGATGACGATAACGCTAATTCCATACCCAACTCTCTAAGGCAAAGTAATAACACAACACGCCTAGTACATGATACTTCCCCTCAAGGCCCGACAACAATAGAAAGATCCTCAGCCTCACCGACTTCCTCACATCAAGAACTGACCGGAAATGATGATTTTATAATGAACGAGGACTATCAAGCAGTGGAACCACAGAGTGACCTCGAATCCACAGAGGATGAAGATGGAATTACACACCATGGACAAGACACAATTGCAGACGCTTCTGACTTTAGTATGATTGCAGTAGAGTCTCTACCGTCATTCCAAGCTTCCTTCCAAGCTTCTTTTCGTAACGATACTGGCAAATCCGCCTCGGACCAACATGAGATGGGCGAGGAAACGAGCCGGATAATTAATGAGACCCTTGACTCGTTGCGGCGAAGTTTGAGCACCGAAGCAGAAAGTTCTTCACACGCTGCGGAGAACCAGAACGATTTGAGAAGAGTTCAAGGCCAGGACGAGGGCAAAGACGAGACGCAAACTCAGCTGACTATGACAACAAACCACGATAGTGGACGGGGTTTCTTAAGCAGCCCAAGGAGACCAAAGCAAATGCCGCTGAGTCGTCAAGTATTTGTCGGAAGAGGGCAGGTCGATGACTCGTTCTCCACCATCCCCGACAGCATTCTTCATGTGGCTACGCCAGGGCGTCTCCCTATGCAAGCGACAGCTGGTGGACGTGAATATCAAGGCAGGGAAGATGACCCTCACGAGGATTCATTTTCAGAGATACCAGAAGCCATTCTGGAAGCTGCGACTCCGAGACCCGTGAGACGCGTGGAAACGTCGGCTCACGAGTCACCAGGGGGGAATGAGGCAACCTACCAGACCACTCGCCCGACGGGCCGGAGGTCTAGTCCGGATTATGGGTTGAATCGGCTCCCCACACCGGAAGAAACTTCATCGTCGAACGATGGCTCTAGGAAAGCTCGCGAAGAGGACACAGGGGCAGAGCCGGAACCGGAGCCTCAGGATGAGCCTGACTTAGCTCGCCGTCCGGATATATCCTCATCCCCACCCATCGGAACTCGACCTCGTGCTTTGGACTTCGGATATTCAAACCTACAACACGAGCTTAATGCTGTGCATGAGAGGCTGTCTCCATCGCCTCAACGGCAACTATCTAGTAAAAATGCACCAAGCCAACTTCAATCTTTAGAGGCCCCTCTTCCAAGTGCACGGCCTTCCCTTTCACCGATTGTCAGGGTTGGCCGTACTCTCCAAAATGTCATGTCCGATAATTCATCTCCAGAAGATCGAGAAGGCAATTTGGGGAGCCCATTCAGAGGGTCTGCAAGCAGCGACTACATACACCAGTCGATTGTCGCCGGATCATCGTCTCCGTCTCTTCGTAAGCGCCGAGTCTCTGGTCAATCGCAACTTTCTGCCGGTCCGCCCGCTCGGTTGGAACAGAATTTTAGGTCTAACTTGGAACGGAACTTTGGACGTATCTCACAGAACTCGAGGGAGGCTGAAGATCCCTTCGCTCCAGAAAATATTACAAGGACCGGGCCTATGCGGTATTCTACGAGGCAGCAACCATCCGACTCCATCTTATCAGTTCACCCCCCTTCTATGACCGCTTCTACAAAGATAGACCCGCCAAGTGCGAATGAAGAAATGAGTCGGGCTACTCAGGATAATAGTTCCCCGTGGACGAATCGGCGGCAGCCATCATTCCAGGCAGCGAGTTCTGATAGTCCAAGTACTGTCGGAAGGCATACCGCAAGCGTGACTCAGGTTGCTACCGCTGACGATACATATTCACACCCTAGACAAGAGCGGAGCCTTCGCGATGAACCTATGCAAGATATGGATGGGAATTCTAGTAATAGGTTCGAAGAAGATATTGATGACGGCGACGATTATGATGTTGATATATGGGATATTGAGGCGTCGCGCACGTCACCTGGTAAGCCAGAGCTACCTCGGACTACACTAAAAGTGTCAAAACCAGATGTCCCATCCTCTCGACGAAGCAAAGTTCCAAGCCCTTGGAGAAGGAATAATAGGCGGCTCATCTACAAAGACAACATTGCGAGTTCATCTCAAATAGAAATTGAGGAGAGCTCACAGAGTGAAGTCGAGCAGTATCCGCCCGTCCGCTCTAGGCAGCGACCACCGGTGTCACAGACCCAACAAAGCACCCGAAGACGGTCTCCGGATCAGGTGCCTGGGCAGAAGGGCTCAATGCAAGAAGACCTGCATAGGCTGGAAAACACTGCTTCTCCAAATCCAAGCAATTATAGCTTTGGAGAATACGCGGGACTTGCTGACTCTGAAGAACCTGAGGATGTTGTAGAAAATGAGGAGCCAGCTGCTCCTGAACAGCCCCAAGGGCCGTCGGACCTAACGCATGAAGACCACGAGGAGCACGATAGGTATGAGGATCATGAGGAGCATGGGGAGCATGACGAGCACGTGGAACCAGAAGCCCCCGACATGCCTAAAGTTCCAGAAGCATCTATAGATGTTTCTGAGTATTCAATGGTGACCCGGCAGGCAAAACAGACCCCTAAAGAACCAAAAAAACGCAAGTCTGGATTGTTCGGTGGATTTGATATTTTATCATTCTTCTCGTCGCCTGCAGTATTGCCCACAAGCCAGCCGTCCGGATCTAATCCCCCCGAGCCTGTTAATAAACCTGCGATCCTCCAGTCAACTTTAGACGACAGAGAACTGAAAGAACCTCCGAGAGCTCTTTGGTCAACTGGTCTGTTTCCATCAATTCTTCAAAAAGAGACTCGCGCGAGCTCTGAGCGAAGAACTGATCTATCTTCTCCGGGTCTAGCTTTGCGTTCTACTGATACCGTAGCGGATACCTACGAACCCTCGACCTTGACCTCGCCTTCTCCCGCGCGATCCCTTTCGGTATCAGCTGTACCGTCAACACCAGAGCACCAAAACTTCCCACCCATCCAACAAAAGCGCAATTTCACGCCAATGCCGGGGCAATCAAGAGGTTTGCTGTTCGCGCCTAGCGAAGCAAGCTCGGCTCCCCGAGGTGAAGATAACAATGACCTTCAAGAATATAGCGACGAGCAGGAATCCTCTGCGCTGACAGAGACCTCCGAGTACGAACGTGTGCCGCCCCGCGAGAAGCCTTCTCGATGGGACCGGCACCTCTCGCCCACCAAATCCTGCTTCCGCTCACCACAGAAACCAACAACACCAGGACGCCTTGTGGCTTTCTCGAATAGCGCTTTATCTCCCTTAGCCCAGGCGCAAGCACGGAATACGCTGCATAACAGTACCAGCGCACGTAACACTATGCCGCAGGGTCGTTCTATTCGGCCCGCTTTCGAGGGTAAGGAGAACCAGCCGCATCCTCACACCCAGCAGATCAAAAACGCCAACAATAATTATCTAGATGAAAACGTCCCCAAATTCGCGACAGGTTCGCGAGGGAACCAGCAGTCGCTCGCCATTGCCCCCGCAGCACTGACCACAAAAAGCGCTGCCCTGTCTCAGACGACATGGTCTAGACAGCACTGGCTTCGCCTCGACGACATGCTACAGCTCCGCCGCCACGACCCTATACACTTCCAGCAAGCGTGCGCTCTCCCACCCCGTGACCAGCGCCATTCGTTCGCCCTGCTAGGGAAAGAAGTTGTGGCACAGGATGCGCGCCTGCTCTTAGAACCTTGGCACCTTGAGGTCGTCGAGGCATTCAAATTCGAGGTCGGTGGCTGGGACGAGACTACCCTCGCCAAGAGACTGTTTGCGCTCATAATTGGCGAGGAAAGGAGGCGAGCCGGCCTTGTTCCGTAGAGTATATGCCTACTTCTCACCTCGTTCATGACTTGTTGGTCTATGGCGTCTGGGTTGTCTATTTAGATGTTAGGATGGCGGCATTGCATGCAAGGAAGGCGTTTATTATTTGTCCTTCTCAAGGTGTGTGTGTGTGGAAATGAACGACTTCAGATACCCCATTTGTGTATGCAGGACACACATTGTATGTATGTCTTGGTCTCGGCATCTTTGTTTACGGATCTGGAGAAACTGGGCATGGTACTTTCTATTTTTATCGGAGTTGTTTCTAAGTGGTTCTCGCTGCATAGACAGTCATTCGTTTGGGTTGGAAAAAAAGGGGGGAGGCATGGTCGACTACTGAATAGAATACGGCGTGTGTATGTCATAGGGCATGTCACAATCATGAGGAATCAGTTGATAGTTCATCTTGTAGGTTTACCATTTGATGCATATATCGCGCTGTCAATTGACGCCGGAACCGTGGGGAGCACCCTGTCGTAAGTATTGACGTCGGTTTCGGCTCATATGTATTCTACCTAATATTACATGCAGCACGCGATGACCGACGTAGTCATCTTCTTGGTGTAATCCTCGTTTCCTCTATGATAGAAGAGCATCTAGGGTTGTTTTTGACTAGATCCCGCCGTACCTTAAGCCATTATAGACATCGGCTTACTCTAACATGGAGGCCTGGTTCGTATATAGAACGTCGACAACGTTGCTTAGCTTCTCGATTGTCTGCAGTGCGGCGTCGTATGACTCGTCGCGTTGTGTCTCGTCGAAGATGATGAGACAGCCCGCGCCCTGATCCAGCACACCGATGATGACCTTGTCGAGGATCATCTGAGAGAGCTTCCGCTCGACCTGCTGTTTATCCAGGCCGACCATGCGCGCAATGTGGTCGATCTCGACGCGGCTGAAAGGCTCGATGACCTTGATGAGGTTCTGTTCAAGCATGGCATCGTACAGGCGGCGCAGGTGGTTTCGGATGAAGGCGTCACTACCAAGTTCGTAACGATAGGTAGCGAGGGCGCGTTCGTACTCCTCGAGTGAACGGTTGGAATGCGCCCGTGCAATGGCCTTCATAGCCTCAAGATTCTGACCAGCGTACTTCTGGGCCTGCTTCGACGCCATCAACGAGTTGACGTCGTCAGCGAGGTTCAACATGATCTTGCAAAGCAGCATGTACTGCAGGGCGGCTGTGGCCCGCGGTGTTGCCTCTTGGGTGTGATACCCGTCTAGTGCCTCAATGAAGTATGAGTACGCCGTGTTGAAGTCCTGGTCCATCGTATGGAGCATGCCGGACTGCATGTCGAGGTTCGCCTGCAGGAGGGGCGGAGTGTAGACGGAGGCAGCGCTCGTGCGGGCACTTGTTAGGGCCGCTCGCGCTTTCGAGATGTTGCCCAATGCATGGTACACCCTAGATTCTAGTAGTTGAACTTCTACCAGCACCAGCTTGTCGTCGAGGCGTTTCAGCTCCCGGAGCAGTCCGTTGATGAGGGTCAAGGCGTCGTAGTGGGATTGTTTGGCCATGTATAAAGTGACGAGACGAGTCTCGAGGTTCTGACGGAGGAAACTTCGCCTCTCTGAAGTAGCCCATTCTATACATGACTTCGTCACGGAGATCTGGATGTCGGTTGTGTTGGGAATGGCGTCAAAGAGGTCGAGAAGTTGGCGGACTGCGATGGCGAGGTGGCGCTGTTAGAGACGATAGGCCGGGGAGCAGAAGACGAACGAGTGGCGGAAAGATATAAAATGGTATGATGGCTAAAGAAGAGAGAGGGGGAGACAGAGAGAGATGGCGTACCTAATTTGGCTGTCTTGGCTTTTGCAAAGTTGGAGAGAACGTTTCTACTAGTAGTCACGAGCTCAACCAACTCGTTTGGCTTCCTACGAATGCATGCGTCAGCGATTGTAACCCGCAGATGGCCGCCGGCACGTAGTAGATGTGGGATGTAAGATTTCAGTTGTCTCGATTCTTACTTTTCATCTCGGTATAGCTCCCCTAGACTGATCAGGGCAGTCTCGTATTCCTTGACGGCAGCTTCTGATGTGACGGAGGGGGGCGTGGAGATGATGTCCTTGTAGATAGCTTCAGCCCTGCGCGGGTCGGTGCTTGCCAGGGTCTGGACCTCTTTCACAGAGGGCTTATCTACGGTCATCGTGGGGGTTTGGCGTGTGGGTGTTGGTGTGGTTGGGCGATCTCTTGGGTGATATGATCTTGGGAAGGGCCGACGATGGGTGTATGAAGAGGTGTTTCTGCGTGGTTGTTCGGAAATATTATGTCGTCGTTATTTGGTTGATTTGTCTTGGTTCGCAGGCTGAGCTCTTCGATCCATTGGAGGTCGTTAGGTCTGTTTACGTACTGAGGTCAGTGCCTGCGCTTGCGCCTGCAGGGGCCGGAGCTCTTTGGTTGCTGGGAATCGCCAGACGGCTCTCATTGGGTGCTTGATCTAGATGTGGGCTGCGGTACATTGAAATTCCGGGCTTGTTACCTTTGAGAAGTGCTGTGCTAAGTATGTACCTACCTTACAAATATAGTGAGTCTATACCTAGGTGGACTATAGGTGGTTTAATGCCAGAGAGCTGTCAATTAATATCGAGATACTATTATATCTATCTGCATCAAGCCGTTGGTATAATTGAATCTAGTAAATCTAGATTTAACGTTGTCAAGAACTTATTTCAAGAATATAAGAACACTACCTGAACTAACTTCCTTCCATATCTAACCTCTCAAAACCAGTCTCGGTAGCGACGTGTATCTTGTGTGCACAATGCAAATGATGCACTCTCTTATATCGTGATATATTATATTACTAAATTACAAGGCCTAAACAACTCCGTACCGCCTATCCTACAGATATAGCACCCGTCGATATCTAATTAAAACCGTTGATCACTCCCGATACCCCAAGACGGCCCACCTCTACTCCTTACATGTGCCATGTCTATACTAATTTAAGTGGCTGAGACCTAGATATCCGTAACTCAACTTAACCTACACTATTTTTTTTTATGTATTTTTAATTTGTGCCCATGATGTATGAAGAGCTACTACTGTGTCTGGGAGCGTGCCAGTCGCTACCTGCCGCGTAGCCCGTTTCTCTCTCCAGGTTGCTACTCGATCGATAGTGGCCACCGATACTCGAGCTAGGCCTTGAGCCCGGCCCGGTTTGTTTCTTAGTGGCGATGTTGAAATTCTCACTCTGTTGGCTAATACTGAGATTCCCGAACCCGAGACTAACCTCTCCATATTGGTGCACGCAGTGTGGCTCGGCGATCTGGCACTTCTCGGTGAGGATCTTGTACATCGCCTGCTCGACCTCCTGGGCTGTGGGCCGCTCTTGCGGCAGCACCGAGAGCATCCGGGCCACGACGTGGAGCATTGGGGCAATGCCCCTGAAGACGAGGTCGTCCTTCTTGGCTGCGTCTTTGGCGAGCCCGGTCATCCAAGACTCTACCTGGCCCAGATTCTTGTGGAATGACGAGTCGAGAACGGCCCCTCCCCTACCTGCGAGCTTGTGCTTTGCTGCGCGATGGGAGGCGAAGGCGCGTGTTGTTCGTTTCATCTGAAGGCTTATCAACTCCAGTATTACGCACCCTAGCGAGAAGATATCCGCTGCCTGGGGGTCGAGGAGCGGGTTTGGCGTGTGCAACGCCGAGCTGGCACTGCTGCTGGAATCCGACCCGCCTCGGCTGATAGAGAACGTCGTGCTTTCTGATGACGTGGATGCCGAGGATTGCTGCACCATCATGTTCCTCCGATGGGCGTTTGCGGAAGGCCGATACCACTGTTCCGGTGCGGCGAAATCGTAGGACTCTCTGTCGAAAACCGACCTATCCGATGCGCTCACCGCCGCCTCGCCGCACAAGCGGGACATGTTGGCGTAGAAGATGTAGTTGTTAGAGCAGAAGAGGATTGTTGATGGTTTGATGTTCCCATGCGACCGACGCTTCCTGTGAATATAGCATAGCGTGTCTGTTAAGCAGTGGATCCAGTTCATCATCATTTGCCTTCGGTCCTGCTTCGCTAGTGATTTCCACGGGCCCGGTGGCGTTATTAAGAGTGATTTGAGGTTGTAGTCGCTCGCGTGTGCGAATAGAACATAAGCACACCCCTGATGGAGGTAAGAGCCATAATACGATGCGAAGTGGTCGCTCTGTAGATTCTTGGCGCTGTTGACCTCGTTAAGGAAATTCTCTATTGATATATTTCCGGGGTTCGTTCCGATCACGAATCGGCGCCGTGTGAACGACTCGCCAGGCTGATTGGGAAGTTCGACCTTGTCGATCGTGTTGTTGGTAGCTAGACCTGGCCGTTTATCGACGACGACGGGTACCAGATCATCATCTTGGTAGACCACGTGCTTGCCCTTGTCGATATAATGGACGAGATAGTGGAATTGCCGAGCATAAAACTTCTTGGCTATTTTATCGTCCCTGCCAGGGGTAAGAGCCAGTCGTCCAACCTGGTCAAGCGCGATAGGGAGGTCGCTGTCATCCCAGCTGTCGTCGATGATACCGAAGATCTGGTCAGGGACTCTCAAGTCCGATAGGATGAGGAAGATGCGTTTCGCTTTTTCGATCCATTCCCAATAGGTGCCGTCGGTGAGGCCGTCTCCAAAACCCAATGGCTGGTCTAGCCGCTCGATTTCTTCGGGAATAAGGTGTGAGCACACGAACTGTCGCGTGACAGTGGCTTCGATAAGTGATGTATCCCACCACATAGTCACCATCCAGTTAACGAAGAGGTAGCATTTCTCCCGGTCCACTCCCGAGAAGGTGGTTTGGACAGAAGCGGGCCAGCTCGCGATGTTATAGTAACTGGAACTTAACACCTATGCAGCAGGATATCCCAGGGGAGAGAGTATTATCGACAGCGGTGCCTTGTGTGGCACTGCGCAGAATTGATGACGTGAAACAGCCTGCTGCCGCCTCCTGACGTGGGCGACTTTTAATGTAACACTGTCAGCAGAAGAGATGCAGAGTTGAACCAGAAAATGTCGAGGGAATCGCCACCCACTCTTGGGTAGCCTGAGGCACGGGATGTTATTATTATTATTGGTATTCCCACCCTGAAAGATGCCCATTTTTGCGTACCCAAGTACAGCAGGCAAAAGCAAGATAACCAAGGAGAAGAAGACCTGCAAAACTGTTGGCATGGCGGGCGAAGCATGTCGTTGGCTGCGTCCGGGGGGGTGTATTAGACGGTAGCGACGAATGTCATTGGCTGAGTTCGGGCACGAGATAAGAAAATGGATATATACCCTGGACGGTGAGGCCCCCGGTTGAACCCATACGACCGTCGAAGTGAGCTATTATAAGATGTGGGATGCGCCAAAAATGATCATATCGACGCCGTCTTTACCAAGCCCCCATTGGATAGAGAATCAAAATAAAAAATGGCATGATGTTGTATGTGTTGAGCTTGTCAAAGACCCGACTCTAGACACTTAAAGGTCAGCAAAGCCATGATTCTCGCCCGAGTTCAGCTTCCCTCTTTCAGTCCAATTTTCGCATAGCGACTCATTTTTCATGGAGACTTAAAGGCTCCTGCAGATGCTCTGCGCCAGGTACATGCAAACGGTGCGGCAGATAGGTGGCAGTGTTTAAGGTGTGGGATGATTCCTTAAGCCCGTCCTAGGGAATGCTCGCCGGGTTTCCCTGGTCTTCCCCCACCACCCCCCACAACTTCCAGATGGACGGTATCGTGGAGTTTGAGAGAATGGTGATACTCGGCCGTTTGGTGCTTTAGAATGAATTCATAGAATTAGTTAATGGAAACAGGGCTAATGTGGCTTTATTAAATTATTCTTTTCCTCCCTTTTTGATATGTCGTTGCTCAACAGATGGTTGCTTGATCACAACCCCTTTGATATCTACGTAATCCAAGGAATACCTAAGTGGGATGGGCCCTTTTAGCAGAGGCCTCTATCACCGGCTAGTTGTCGACGCTAACTTGCTATGTAGTGCCATGTGGAGAAGATGTACTGCCAAGGTGTAAATCTAAAAAGTGAGGGGAGCTCAACGCCGTTCCTCATATAATTCTCGCCGTAGAGTGAAAGCCTTCTTCCTGATCCGCGTGAAGTGGTGGTGATATGGAAAGCTGAACGCGGACCGTTCCGTTTCGGTGGAGAAAACAAACGCCTGGTTACGGGCGGTACAGCTTAAGGGCTGAATGTTTCCATGTAACGACATACATTTTTCCCTGCGCAGGTCCTGTGCAGGCAATCATTGGAAGAATGCTCGTGTTGTCTCCAATATATGAATGTAGGATCGTATAATAGCCAATACATCTGATACCTTGGTTGCGCCTGACAGGCGATCCATCTGCGGGGGAGGAAATAACTGGCCGGAAAGGCCAAGACAATATCCGGCGTCATGCCTCAACGGTTGCCTAACCAATCTGTCCTTGTCTATAAAGTATAAGCATGTCATACCATATCGACGATGAGTAGTATCTGTAGTATCGACTACACAAGAGGATACTCACTATAGGTAGGATTCGTAATTAGTACACAATTTAAAGATGATCTGTAACTTTACCATGCTGGATTAAGCCTTAGCTCGAATACTAACTATCAACATTTTGTTGACCATTGAATCCCCGCAAAGGTTACCAGATACGGCCACGAACGTCGTACTCGTGAATACCTACCATAATATAGATGCACGAGCGGCTGATCGAGTCTTACTAGAACGACAGAGGTACCGGGATAGGTTAGCAGCTGCCTACCTAAGCAGGTCAAAACCAAGGAAAAGGGGGCTTAGTTGGTTGCGGTGAAAAGCAAAACGGAGTGAGCGAATGAGGGGAGCCGGGGAAAGAGAAGGACATGCGAGAAGGGAATATAGGTAGGTAGGTAGATAAGTGTTTGACATTCTACCGTTAGTGATACAACCTAAGAATCTGCAGTGCACCCCTACTGCATACATGCGAGCTAATATGACAGTTCGCTACCGAAATCAGCCTCACACTGCATGCGTACGTATTTCAGTTGTTACCTAGGGCGGCCTAATAATAAGTATAGTGTAGAATAGAGAGTACAGCGGTTGGATGGGAACTGGCGTAAGATGTTGGCTTGTGGAGTGAATGGCGAGGTTTGGGTAACAATGGGCGACCGAGTTTCTAAGTTGGTTCGACGCCCGGAGCTGCCGGATAAGGCATTCTATAGATAGGCATGCTTGCCTCAAGTGCATGCTTCTTCCAAGGTACGCTGGAGGGAGCTCACTACATCGCTATACAAGTTAGAAGGCGTAGCAACCACTCGACATCGACATGCACCTTGTAGCCTTGCGTTGAACCATTCACATTGTTGAAAACAGCGTATATATATTATAGGTTGGCTATTGCGTAGACGCCGGCACCTACGTAATATTGGTAGCCGAAGACTCGTACTTGAGTCTAAATATCCCTTGCCATCATATTAAACTCCCGTTCTTCTCATTCATCGTTGTGGATTTGCGACCAACAAATGTCTTCATGCTTCGATCTACACCGGATAAACTGCGCGAAATCTTTTGAAGACCAACAGGTAGCACATTGTACCAGTCAATCCAGCGGGCGTAGAGGGGCATACTGATGTGGTCACTCAGCCCCAGGTCGATAGCCTTGATGATCTCCTTAGCGACCTCAATGGGCTCTACAACGGGCGCGATGAATGAGTTGGGGGTATGAACGCCATTGAAAAGGGGCGTGCTGAGCTGGCCTGGCGTCGCAAGTATGGTCTTAATTTCAGGGTATTCCTGCAGCTCGGCAGCGAGAGACTTATGCAAGGCTGTCACACCAGCCTTCGCCGCTGCGTAATCCGACAGCTGGGCAGCGCCGAGGTGGCCGATCACACTTGACAAGGTGACGATGGTACCGCCTGTCTCGTTATTGATCATGCCAGGGAGAAAAGTCTTAATTGTGTAAAAGTGGGAAAAGAGGTTGGTCTTTAGACTCTTGTCGACTTCGTCGATGTCCATGTCAAGCAATTTCTTCCCAACGACGACGGCAGCGTTATTGATTAGGATGGTTGGTGTTCCCAGCTGAATGCACATTTGTTAGTATAGGGAATCTAAACTGCCCTCCCCGGGCGACAATGGATAGAGGAGAGGCACTTACGTCGCGCTCGATGTCTGCCGCGACACGAGCTATCTGCGCTTTGTCGGTGACGTCACATTGGTAGTATGTGATGCCACGCGCTTCGGTGCTCTCGAGAGGTTTGGTGTCTAGGACGGCAACAGTCGCACCCCTCATGCCGTAGACCTCTGCGATCAGCAGACCAAGCCCGCTCGTGCCTCCCGTTATGACAATGACCTCCTCATTCAAGTCCACCTCACGATGCATCCCATATGCGATCTTATGGCTCATAACGTTTTCCATCCATAACAGCGTCACAAAGATGGCCCATGTGATACTGACCACCATGGGCCGTGTATCCCATGCCTGGTGCTCGGCGCGAAAGCATAGCGGTATGATCCACGCTACAAAAGGGTGGAGAAGGGTAATGTTGAGGACTTTGAGAAAGAGGTCGATGGATAAGGGCGCGAACCAAGAGTCGCGTGTTAGTGGTCGAGTACGATCCATGGTGGTGGCGGCAGTGGTGATAGTGGTAAATCTCGGAATAATTGGAAAGTGATCTACCCAAGTAGTTAGATTAGACTGGTTGAATTGGTGTTGTTGACCAGCAACCACTTTAAACTATTAAAGTATAAATCAAAGCGAAGGACGAGAAGATGGTTGACAAGAGGGAAGGGGGGGAGAAGAAGAGGATGAAGAGGATTTTGAATCCTGTTAAATGTTTCCTGGCGTAGAAGAAGTTATTTCTGCTGTGCTTGAAACACGTTGGCACAGGGCCTTCTGTTTCATCACCGCACCACCGTTTTGGGGGGAGCTCCTGGGGCGGCTCCTGGGGGGAGGGGTCGCTCCAATCGGCTCGTACCGAATAAACTGCAAGGGACCCTATCCACTGAAAAGTTGCGGCGGTTAGGTACCTGACAGCTCGTCTATCTCTAAGTTCTTACCATTAGGTTATTATTACTAAATAGAAATAGATGGATCAGGTCGAATGCCACGGTGTCTGGATGAGGCTCAATAGGCAAATGCTACTGTAAAAGACTACACGTCTTCATTTATGTGCACGAGCTTAAGGTCGGGGAACTCAGCAGCATCAGATTCAAGGCCGCTCAATCGACCACTATATAGTAGTACAGCAACAAGTTAATCTATCTCTCCTCGGGTTATGTCTCTCTGAACACCCGTGTTGCGATGCATACATTTATTTTCCTGGTGGTATTCCGTGTTTTCCTAGTCCTGGTAACGCCGTGCCAATACAACTCCAACCAATTCAAGTGTTGATTTCGCCGACAAACTATTACTTCTCCCTCGCAAGCACAGCTTTATCTCTTTCGCTTTGTCGCTTCTCGAATTGCTTCTTGGTATGCTTCCGCTCATTCTCCTCGCGTCTCTTGATCGCCTTCAGCTCTTCTTGCTTGATCTCGCCTGCCTTCTTCACAACCTTGGGGATGTGTCTATGCCTTCTGATACGCCGGATCTCGGGCTGCATATCCATTAATAATAAGTCTCAGGTTGGAACGTGGCCGCTAAAAAGCCTCTCTATAACATACCATATGGCCGTATCGTTCAATGAGCGCATCGTTGTGCTCAAGTGCTTGTCGATGACGAGCAGATTTGACGCCCTGTCGTTTGGAGGCATTCGCTCGCCACAGTCTCACATTACCATCATCACTCCTATAACTAGTTAGCCGCCGATTCCACTAAAAAGGGGGAATTTAGTCCGTAGCACCCACCCAGAAAGAACGTAGTTGGCGTCTGGCGACCACCCTACAGAGAAAACACGCTGCATTCGTTTCGTATGATATATATCGCGGGACATTCCTTCATCTCGGTTCCATCTGTCGAAAAGGCTTAGTAGCCGTCTCGTTAGAGATTCCATGGATACTCACAGTCTTAGGGTACGATCGTAGCTGCCGCTTATCAAACCTCGGCCGTCGGGAGACCAATCGACGTCCATAACGGCTCTATAATACACGAGTATTAGTAAACTTCATAGACCTAGTCTAGAACATTTGAGAGTATGCATAGATTCCGTTGAGGGAGAAGATGTGTCAAATAGGTGAATATCGTTCTCAGTGGCAGTCGAGACTCGCGAGACATAATCAAAAAATAACTTACGCCACGTGGCCCTTGTCTGCAATACGAACGTTAGTGACTAGCTTATGAGGTCTTATATCGCGACACTTACAAATATTTAGAGCGCGCGAAACTGAGCGCATGCTATATAATAGGAGGGTTAGTCACTAGGATATGTAATAAAGTATCCTTATATGAGGTGGCTGAATAGAGCGAGGATAACTGCATAAATGGATGTGATGGGACTCAAAAAATCGTACTCAAAAGCTATTCTAAGTTAGTAATGACCGAAACCGCTGCATCTACCCGAATTCAAGCGTCTCGAATTGGTTCTAGACAACGGGTATTTTCTCGGGTGATAGACTTACTATAAAGGTTGTGATCTTCGGAGGCGACTAATCCATTGCTGTCAGCGAGTATACCTTAGACCAAGTACTTACGGCTAGTAGGTACTTACCCACGAAGTTCATTGGTTCCATTGGATTGAAGACGATTTTATTCAGCCCAAATTTGAGAGTCGTGCGTCCTAGAGGTGACGAGGTTCTTAAATCGTAGCTGTGCCGCCGGTTAGTAGTTGTGTAATAGATCTAGCATCGCGTTCGACTTATAAAAGTAAGATACATACAAAATAATATTGCGATCGTTAGAACAGCTGGCCAGTACGCTAGTTTCACTTTGATTGAAGGCAACCGAATTAACTTTAAGACGAAAAGTTAGCAATTTTGCTCTGGGTGAGGACTATTTCGATGCTGGAGGTACATAGGGGGCTCGAGAATAGGAAGAAAGAATTCTCATATCACTCACTTGTGTTCCCGGAGGTAGGCCATCGAAGAACTTCCGGAGCCGCAGTGTACTGATCTAGACTGTGGATAGATATGCACTGGTCGGGGTCAGTAGAGTTCATGACACGATGACTGACACGACTACTTACATCGGTAGCGGCTGCGAAAGACCGACCATCGCGATGGACGGATAGGGACATATACGGATGACTACCGAGCCATGAATGAATGGGAGGGGCCTGGCTTGGGGTATTGTATGGATCAAACAATTTTATCGTTGAATCCGAAGACGCTGTTAGCAGCTTCTGGTCCTTGGTGAAGGCCATTGATTTCACGATATTCTCAGCAGCGGTTGTCTGCCAGACCTCTTCTCGACTTGCTAAATTCCAGCACTTCACCACACTGCGACAGGTTAGTTTGGTAAGGGTTGATAGAGAACATCGTTTCCTCACCCATCTCCTGACCCACTAGCGAATCGCGATAGATTATTGGGATCTTTGGTAAACGAATACACTCCATCCACCTAGGAAAATCAGCGTCGCGTTCCATATGCATTGAGGTGAAACATACATGACCATTTCCTAACTGACAAATGACTGTGTGAAGACTATTAGTATAGAGGCTTTAGAAAGATTATGGGCAACTCATGCAACACATGCGACATGCGATGAGACGGCAATATCGTTAGGTCGAGTTGTCTGGAGGATGATGATCATTGAGACTTACAAGGTTGAGCGAACATTCGTTCCAACTTCGTGGCATTGAGGGCACGTGTGTACTCCCGAGCACGTTCAAATTGGTGCATGGCCGGATCCAAGTTCCTTGGAGCCTAGATAATTGATGAGCAGGGACATCGACAATGGGGCATTGGGAAGAGTGCAACCTTCGGGGCTATAGACCCAGCCGGCAGGTTGCTTTGAACGCCGCTTAATGCCTTGATTTTCTGCCGAAAAATTAGTATTAATTTTTACCTCTGGGTTCTAATATGCCTTACCATGATGACTGGAGCTTCGCAAGCCTTCTGAGGTGTATGGTGTTTAGAGTATGCTGGAGATGGCTGTCAATAGATATCTGAGAAAAAGGTGCTTAGTTCGAAAATAGATTTTAATTGGCTAAGACCGCTGGGCTTGGCTTTGTGGCTGGGTGGGGCAGGTTGTGGCTGGAATAATGGGGTTACAAAACACTAGCGGCCGTTTAGGCCTTCCCGAGTTTTGCTCAAGAACGACGATCTAAGCTCTGTGGCTAGATTCGCCGTTGTTTGGGACCCGTCTAACGTTGGTGCTTCAAATCGGGGGTCTAATGCTGAGCGGAACTTCATATAGGTATACTACATCCAGCATCCTTGGTCACACTGGTATCGTCAACGTACTCCGGTCTCAGTACTGTGTCTCTCAATTGTTTTATGTTCGTGGTACTTGAGAGGGAATTCATTTTATTTGTTGGTATACTCTTATCGCTCAACGTCAAGAATCATTCACTGCCGATCCTTTCTCTACTCTTCTACATTTCCAGTCATTCGGCTCCGAGCGTCCCCAACCTCGGCCGGGATATCTAAACTACAGGATACCCGGACAGTAGCAGTGCCCGGACTAAGGACTGGGTCCGGGTTGCGCCGAGAGACTTTCTATTGGGTTATTGTTCGTGATCTAGTGACACGTGGTATACGGTTAGCCACATGTTTCGTTGCAGTTCAAAAGTCAAGCGTTGCAACATATAACCGTACGCTTGGTAATCTACAAGTTACATCTCAATTACAATTAGCGAGCTATACTGTCCTCGAACTTGTCATGACCAAAACCTTGTGACCGTTGGGCCTTGACGATTTTTCGCTACGACGATAGCGAGTGAGCTTACTAGCTATATACTATACCTACCTACATATATAGGTAGGTACCTAGTATAAGCCAAGGCTGCCTTAAAGGCTTATACGCTCAATTATATGCCCAATTATCCGCATTAATACGTTCCCTATGGAAGCAACAGTATTTATACTTAATAATTAGTTAGCTTTTCCGCCTTCGACTCTAAAATAAATACAGACTTCCATAAGCTTAAAACACATAGGAACCTAAGGAAATTGAAATGTATACCTCATATGGTCAACAATTAGAAGTTAGCAAATGAAGGTTGCCGGGTATCCTCGCTTTCTAATTCTTAACATTCTTACGATAGTGTATAGACTGTGAAACGAACACTCAGTATTTGTGCTGTGTAAGGCAGTCAGTCTGTTTCAGCACACTCCTCATAGGGGCCGTGCTCCGGCTTGGTTAGACTCAACAGCAGTTGACCGCCGTCTGATCCATTTCTTGTGTTTGTTGATACCTACGGCCGAATTAAGCGGCATCTAATCAGAGTGATGTATAAGATGAAAGTGATGACGTCATGATAGATACTAGCGCAACTCCCTAGGCAAAATTGAGAATCCCGGACTCGCGGTAGGTAGTAGTGTTTAGTTAGGTACTTAAGTAGGTATTTAATGCAGGAGGATCCGGGGGATCCACCTTCAGTCCTCACAATTTCACGCCTCTAGATCAATCTCAACGTGCTGGCGACTATATGCGCAAGACTCCGGGATAGAAGTCCGATAACGAATTCCGTATGCTGCACATGTGAGTTCTGCGGGATGTCCGACAGATTGATTTATTAAGATGCTTGATGGCAAATCGCCAATCGGGTGGTCTCGACAGCTAGTCTAGGAAAGCAGCTAGGGAAGCAGTCAGTGAGTAACCAACCAGAGGATGCCAAGATTTGGAGGTGGTGTTCGTGTTCCTGTGTTAAAGTATACAACCTACTTGGTAACACGACACTACACGACGCGACATCCCCACTACGCCTTAGATTCTATCATGGGTTATCATTCTTTCTTTAGTTTTCGAACCCGGAAGAAGGAAGCGGTTGGTAAAAAAAACACCTAGTCCTTCCTGTCCAAAGTTCTTGGCAGGCTTCCTCCTCGGGTACAGTAAGTAAGCGGGATAGATGATCCGGAAGGTCTGATGGATGGCACCGAGACAGCCTTGGGCCTATCACAGGAGCCCTGGGTCGATCGATCTTGTGGGATAGCCAACTGGCTCATGGCAACCATGAAATTTTCCATTGCAAGTCCGAACAAGCTAATGACGAGCTTTATCTCTTTCCGCAACCTGGTTAATTCTTTCACGCTTAACATAATCACTCATTTCTTCTTCTTCATCTTTGTTTGTGTTTTGGTGATACCCGCCAGCATCGGTAGAGAGCCGCATCTTGGTACAGTGTTACGCAGGGCAAACATAAGTCCATTGCTTATAAGTTACTGTCGTCCATGATTAGACATTGATTGCACCCATTCGAAGATTGCTTGATACTCCTCTTGCTGACTATTCATTCCCGTTGTTACCCTTGACACTTTCTTACCAGCTACAAGCTGTGTCCAAGTAACCCTGCATCGTTCTCAAGGCTACTTTACGGGCCTAGACTCAAATCCTCAAGATGCGTGCCCCCTATATTGCCGCGATTTGCGGTGCCGCAGTAGCCCATGCGATTCCTACTATCGAAGCTTTGGGTAATAAGTTCTTCACCAGCGAAGGCGATCAATTCTTCATCAAGGGTATGGTTGGCTCATGTAATGTGTCGTCAACACACAAGCACTGACTCTTTTGTGCAGGTGTTGCCTACCAACTGGTTCCTGGTTAGTCAGCAAGACACGTCCAAATTGTGTACCTACATAGGTAGAAATGGTCGTTTCGGTCCTAACATGAGCATTCTTCAGATGACCCGTTGATCGACACGGCTCAATGCACCCGAGATGCCACTCTGATGGAAAAACTAGGCGTCAATACAATACGCGTGTACCATGTCGACCCCGATGCAAATCATGATGGGTGCATGAAGGTGTTTGCTGATGCTGGTATTTACGCTATGATCGATATGGACACCTTCGATTCATACATTCTTCCAGTACGTTGTAAATGTGGCGTTCCAATACGCGATAGTGAGAGAATGATGGCTAACAAGTGCTCATAGGATGACCCATTTTGGAACGAAACACAGCTTGATGCTTATTCAAAAGTGATGGACGCCTTTCATGGCTATGACAATCTGCTCGGGTTGTTCGTGGGCAACGAGATCATTGCTCTTAACAACCAATCGCTCGCCGCCCCATTCATCAAATCTGCAAGTCGGGATCTCAAGGCGCACCGGGATGCGAAGGGTTATCGCAAAATTCCCGTGGGTTACTCTGCTACTGACATTGCCGAGCTCCGGCCATATTTGCAAGACTACTTAACCTGTGGCGGAAATACTTCCGAGAATATTGACTTCTGTATGTGATTTTAGCGGTTTCACCCAACCCCGTTGCCGTCGTGAGAATGCTCCATAGAGCGTGTCTATTGCACTTGAGGTGACCTATATTGACCTTATAATTGTGTAGATGGCATCAATTCCTACCAGTGGTGCGATCCTTCGACCTATATGCAATCAGGTTACGCCAACCTCCAGGAACAGGCCGAGAACTTCCCAGTCCCCATCTTCTTCAGCGAAACGGGATGCAACACACCGGGTCCCCGTCTCTTTGAAGACCAGGCATCGATATTTGGGCCAGTCATGGCAGAACACTGGAGCGGTGCAATCATATATGAGTGGATCGAGGAACAAAACCATTACGGACTCATATCCTATGGGCCGAAAGTCGACCCAACGGTTACTGGTAAGAACATCTACGATGGGTTCACACGCGCAGGCACCCCGACTCCCGTGTCACCAGATTTCGACAATCTCAGCAAGCAGTGGGCTCAGATCACGCCGTCGGGCGTTGCCAAGTCCGACTACGATCCGAATGCCGTGTCGACTCGTGCATGCCCAACCTCAACCCCAGAAGGCTGGCTCGTGAATGGAAACGTGGCCGCCCCTACGCTTGGCGCGACACTTGGTACCGGCACTTTCACATCAACCGTCACGGGCGCGGCCCCAATCGCGTCCGAGACGGAAAATGCGGTTTCTGGTTCTCAGGAGGCGACGTGAGTAACTCTTGGAGTCATTTATTTTTCTTGTTTTGGCGACTTTTCACCTGTGAAGGCTCATTTTTGGGGGCCTAACTCATGTCGGAAACCTCTCGCGGTTTCGAAACGCTTTATATGTTACGATCAAGATGGCGAATACTGACCCCGGGTGTTGTAGTGGTATGGCCGCTGGGCTGGTAACGGTCATGATGTTTTTTACGTTTTGGCTTTGACCCTTTAGATGCGGGTATGATTATACAGATGCTGCATTCCGGTATTTATCCACGAGAAGGGCTAGGGCTATTACCTTTTTTTCTCTCTCTTTCTCTCAGATTGTATCATTCGGTTTAGTTCGGAAACTCAAACATGCATGGCGTTTAGGTGATCTTTGTGTTGTCGGCTTAGTTGAGGCTCCTCTAGACGCATATAGTCGGCGGCCTCGAGAGAAATAAATCACACTTTGTACATGCTGTTGGTCCTCGGTGCACGTGTCCTGGTTTTGAGCCTCTTCTGCTCGTGTTGGACACGTAGAGGTTGCAGTTCAACCTCACAAGCAGGATAATTACGGCAAGGGGAATGAACCAAACAATATATCCTAATATAGCCCAAGTGATTACTAGTATGTACGCAAATTATTGTCCGTCAAACCGGGATAGTTAGACACAGATACGGGAGAGTCACGACAATATTTATTGGAGAAATCATCGGCAAGCTCATAGTCTTTGATTGATTATAACCCAGTACGTAATCTTTGCAACTGGCTCATAATGCCATAACCAGAGAGCCCCCTGTTCTCACTGGCGGCGTCCAAACTACCATTAGCAGATCTCCTATGGCCGGATTCTCCGTCCGTCCTCCCGTCGCGACGACCGGCCTGTTCCACCTCGCGTAAGAGCTCCTTATGCCGATCCTCGACCATCTTAGCCAAACTGTCGATGAACTTAGTGCGACCCTTCTCCTCTGCTGTGCCATTCCACACGGTCGTGAGCTCTTTCAACTCCTCGATCCGCCGCGCCGCCTTCTCAATGCCCTCTATAGGGTCAGAGCTTGTGTTCAGAAGGTCCGAGATCTGCTCCCGGAACTGTTTCAACACCCTTTGCCCCTTCTCTTCCGTGCTACGGTCTTCGGACCCCGGCTCCGGCGCCGAAACAGAGAGGAACGAGGAGCTGACGGAGAGCTCAGAGGGCGGAAACACGAACTCCATCGCGTCCCCGAAGGTCTTGACAACTGTGTCGAGTCGTGAACGGACAAGCGTCAAGGTCTGTAACTGGTTGATGAAAGCAGGATCCGTGGGATTCCTCACTATACCGTCCGTTGTTGCTGTCGGCGTGGTTTCTTCCGCGGACGATGCCGGCGTAGGTATGGTAGTGGCGACTGAGGTTCGCCTTTGGTTTGTAGATTGTAGAATAGTGGCAGCATTGCTCCCTTTTGTCTCGACGGCTTGGTCTTGAAGCCCGTCTGGTACAAATTTCACGATATCATCGTGGAGCGGGTCTGCTAGGGCCTCCGAGAGACCTAGTGTCTCGCCACGTAATAGCTCGACTTCATATGCTAGGCGGCTGCCGCTCCGCAAGATTTCGTCGGTCAATTGCGTCAGTGTGTTGGTGAGACGTGTGGTATGGGCGTTCAGCTGCGATAGCTGGGTCTGGGTCTGGGCCGAGAGCTCGGCGAGGGGTACAGACGAGGGGTCATTATTTCGGGGCGAGGTCTGAAGGGAGGGTAGCGTCGAGTTGAGGTATTCGGCAGGGTTGAAGGTAGGGCTTAGAAAGCTCTGGAGAAAAGAGTCGGAGACGTGGGCGGATTTGGGCTCGAGATGGGCCTTTGACTTTTGACGAGTGTGGAGAGGCAGAGGGCGCGAGGACAAGCCCACAGAGCTATTCTGGCGCCGACGACTAGTGGACATGGCAAGGGGGAAATGGAGGAGTATGCAGCACAATTTGGTAAAAATTTGATTGGATAGAGAAGAGTATTAAAGGACGTGTTCGCCGGCTACCCAATATATGCTACAAGGCACACGAAAGATAAGGCTCTAGAGATCATGAAGGTAATAATCGTGGAGGCGTCTTTACTAGGGGTCAGGGAGCAAGGTAGACTCTCAGCCTGCATTTGGTGGTACACTACAGGTACACCACACCCGCCCGGTACTCGGGTATCTGTGGGGTGCGCTAAATACAGTACCTAGTGTAATACGTTAGATACATGCACACCTAAACGCGGTTACAATGTGTACCTAATCGCAGTACCTAATACTGAAGGTAGTAGTGTAAGCGTAGGTATGAAGTAGGAGGTACATAGATAGACGCCTACGTATAACCATGTATCCAATACCTGCTCAGGCTGTTGTCAACATTCATGCTATTTACCTACATAGCACATACATGATCCTCTACTACCTGCCTACATTAGTGAGTATACTCACATGCAGTATGGAACGGTTTGGGATTGCCGGAATGCTAGCCCCTGCTGCGTGAGGCTGACAACCATTTGCATCTATTAGAGGTACTACCTACATATAGGTATACTTGCTATATACATACCTTTGCTACCGCGGACCCATGTAAACGCTACATATGCTGCGGGTACCTAGGTACATATGTAAGTAGGCTACTTCTAGGCAGCTGCACTGCATGTTAGGTAGTCTTCTTTGTTTGCCTTCCTATGTTCTCCCAACATCTAGGTAAAAGATGTACAAAGGAAGGTAAGGGCACTGCATGTAACCTGCCTTTAAGTAGGTAGGTAGCTTAATGTAAGAGGCATCTACCTAGGAGGTAGGTAGGTAGGTAGGTTAGATGCCTACATACATGTAGAAGTACATGTATTATATGCATCATCATCATCTTCTAAGGTTACTAGGTAGGTATAGCCTTATACATTATATTATCCCTTGAATTGGGGGTTTTTTTCCATTTTTATCACCCCATCAACAACTTCATTTTTATATTGACTTCACCATGTTTGCCTTCTTTTCCAGGTAGCCAATCAAGGGGGCCTGTCTATCCCTACCCATCCAGCTGTATCTACCGGGTACTACCTACCTAGGTATGTAAAGTAGACGGGAATCATTCACCATTAGACTTTGTGTCACGGGAGAAATCTGCAATTACTACCTCTCACCATCCCGGCCCGGACCTTCGTTCTCTTCAGCCAACAAAACGGTTACACATCTTTCACATCTTCCACGATATCCCTCGTCAGGCCACCCAACTACTAAGTCTCACCTACATATGTAGGTATACCTAATGTAAGTGCAGACCCATTTCCATACCTACATGTTAGTCTTCGTTCTCTTTAATTTCTGAAGCTGCTTGGTAGATGCACGCCTAAGTGATCTCATCCTTCCTCAACCTCACCTTATCACTATAATCTTCATTATCGTCAAGACTACAAACTCTTAAGAATCCAATTCGCCATAATGAGAATTCGCGCCGGACATGTAAGCAACTAATACCAGTTACAGCTTGCCTCCTTTTTTTTTTTCCAGATATGAAATCTCAGTGCACGTCTCAAAACTTTCTTGGCGGTGTGGTATCTAGGACTTGAGCCCTCAGAATACACAATTGTTCACCAATATCAGGTCTATCTCCCCTCCTGCTCATCAATCATAATTATTGACTACTATCACAGCTTGTTTCTCTAACAATCATCCCACTTGAAGCTTAGGCAGTTCTCAAAACACCGGAGGGTATTTGTCTAGCCGATTTTCCATCCTGGGTAAGATTGGATCTCGTTTCTGTTTATTTCAATACCTACCCAATGCCACTTCCCTTTCTACGCGTAGTCTGTACTATACAGACATAGACAGGGTTCCCACAGCTACGGTCGGTACGGGGATTTTCAAACCTTCCATGCTGATATAGTGTGAAACTATATATTAATTATAGTACTGTTCTGCTCATATTATTGGACGGTAGTCACTCCCTGCGGTTTCCCATTGCCCAACAAACAACCCCCCACCTTCCCTTCCTACTAGCACGATATCCTAACCTCCTGTATTTAATTCACACAGCCTCCAGCCTACAACTTTCGGATTGTCCCTAACCTTTCATAATTTGTCAAGTTAGGGCCCAAATACAATATCATCAGCGCCAATATTGTCACGTCGTTGAACTGGTTGTATTGCGTTGCAAGACTGCAAGATGCCCCCCAAGCCACGCACCCGCTTGCAAAGCGACATACAGGCCGCTAGCCATGAAGCAATACCACATATTGAGAGAATTGGGAAAGGTGACGTTCAGGGTAAAGCATCCTTTTCTACCTGACCCTATTTTACTGCCTCCAGAGGAGAAAAGCAACTTAAGTTTCACCCCCGCCCCTCTTTACACTAGCCTCGAACTTCACCTAAGCCTTTGTAATGTGATCGCTAACTTGTATTATTCTTTGCTTTCTTTTCACAGATGAGTTTGTTTTCGTCTTTGTTCACCCTCAGGTCCCCCGTGGCGAGATAGAAATTCGTGTTATGCCTCAAGGTGAGTTTCAGTAGTTGTGTTGAACTTGTACTCTGTTTGGAACAGCATGGCCTACAAAATTCATTCATGTAGGCTTGTCTGTTGTGTTGCCTCCCTGTTTTAAATACAACCCTCGTCTATTGGTTACGTTGGAACCACACAATATATTCAACTGGCTCTCAGAACATACCACTACTGACACTCGTAACAGATACAGCAGGATATCCAGCAGAAAATTACTATCTCGTATATACTAATGATGAGGCTCCACCTAAAATTGGCAAGGTCCTCGACGAAGCGATGGCATCAACCACGGGCATGTTGATAATCGACTTGCTCAGAGCCCTTGGCCGCCGGCTTTGCGACAGCCTGGAACCTAGAGAAAGGAATGAAGATGGTAGTGATGATAATGATGTTGTTATGACAGACGCAGAGGAGGACACAGAGGAAGGCGCAGATGAGTACGCAAATTTTCCAGGATTCTCGGACGATGATGATAGCGATACAGAGGTTCCGTTCGAGTTCGGCGATGATATTGATTGGGATTCCATTCCTGGACCCCAATTTAGCGCACGGATAGGCATCCACGATAACGTCCTACGGAGAATTCGCCAGGACTTCAGGGCTGTTCGAATTGCGGGCTTCAGAGTTGGCAAGATATGTGGTGTCGACCAAAGATCAGAATACAGCATAGTGACGATGTCTATCAAGGCGAGAAAACTTGGGCTTTCAAAAGAGACTCATACCGCATGGAATATGGGATCATCCGATTACATTGTCCTTCTCATGAAGTATCATGGAGAGTACGAATCATTTGAAGACGCCCTAAAAAGACCAGCTGGGCAGACTCCCCTAGAATTTAGGCTCCGAAAATGTTCAAGATACCGCCCTACGTTGACAGAAGCTATGGCAGCCTTTTCGTCGAAATTCCGCCAAACACATTATTCAGGACAATCTGCACAAAACTCTGGTAGCGGGGAGAGCGCTAGTGGCGGGCTTTCGAGCTTTAGCGTTGGGGGGTCTATTGATCTACTCCTCGACAGCGGGTTTATCAACATGATGAAGCTAAGAAAGAGTGAGTGATTATAACGTCATATTCTCCTATGCCTGATGAATGGCGAACTATGGCGGAGGTCATTTAAAGTGGCGTTCTGGCAGAATTCGTGTTGATTTGCGAGCCCCCTTTGCCATGGAATAAAACATAGCTTGCTAATTCTATGACTCGCAGTGGAAAATGTCTCTTGGGACCATGCAAAGAAACTCTATTCGGAACTCACGGTAACTGGCTTCGATAATAAGTCGGCTGGGATGTCAGCCTTTCGTGTCGAATCGGCTAATACCCCTGATACAAACTTACCCCCTATCCTGATGGACGACCATTTATCAAGTGATGGCCAAAAGTCATTGCCTCTTATCGCCATGCAATTTTCCCTGCGCTACTTACTTAAGTGTACAGATTACTGCATGATCTGTCACGAGAGAACTACCGTGAATTTTGAAGCGCTCAAACCATACGTCTGTGGTAACCCGCTTTGCCTGTTCCAGTATATGAGCCTAGGTCTTGGTCCGAGCATAGATCATGAAATCGTCAACCAGGAATACGTTGTCGATCTACTGATCAGTTTCTGTTATGCTAGCCTAGATCACAATCACGCTACAGGTCAAGGACCGAAGTTACGTGAGTTCCCGTTAGGATTGAACTTGCAAGTGCCCTGTGTTCGGGAACTAGCATACGAAAAGAGCCCTTCGGATATCACTATCTACGGTTTTGGAATCCTTATCAACCCGATAAAGATAGATATATGCTGCGCTAATGGAGAAGCCAGAATAACTGACCCATCTCGTGTAAATGATCTGGGTCTGACGGTAGGCCAATGGGTAGTTATTCATACACAAGGCAACCACGGTCTGGATATGTCAGCACGGTTAACCGGAAATATACCGGTCAGAGAAATATTCCATTGCGCACGTATTGAAGCGAAGATTGGTTCAACCCTTAGCCTTCAAATTGCGTCTAGGTACCCAGTGCCCGTGACGCTGGGTGAATTCGAGGCCATTAAGCTCTGGGACTGGGACAAGAGTATCTATACCGCGGGGCATTTGGTTCTTTGCAACCAATCTCTAGATGATCTTGAGAACGATTCAGAGAAGGCATTTTCACTGGCCTTGTTATTGTCCGCATTGCCGTCTGTTGGAGATATGCGAAAGTATTTGAATGAGGATCGATCCCGACAACTGGCAACATGGAACCGGATTCCACCTGCAGCAATGAAGTTGCTAAGATGGATTATTGCATCAAACCGCTCCTACATCGTTCAACTCAATAATCACTCTACTAAGGATGTAAAGCCAAGCGGTGTAGAGGATGAAATATCTGATAGATCTCTCGAGATGATATCAGGAGTCGATGATTGGATTCAGTTCAGATTTGCACAAGGTTCTCCCGAGAAGGAGGCACTCTTCCTTGACGCTTTACGGGAAGTAGAAAAGCCAAATCGCACAATACTAGCGTGGCAGTAAGTACATTGAGCATGTTCTTATTTTATTGAACCAAAGCAGCGGGTGTTCAGTTGTACAAGGTTGCGATCAACCCCGGTCCCCTTTCTCGGTTTCTCGGATAAACCTTTATTGACTTTACTTATAGTGGTAGCCCTATAGGCAATTGGCATTCAATCATTCGCGAGGGTCTCAATTATAAAGTTACGGCTCATGGTAGAGCTTTTGGAGACGGTGTCTACTTTAGTCGATCCTTCGAATACAGTTTGCACTATAGCATCAGGGATCCTCCCAGAACTGAGGTTTGTTAGCCTCCTACTCTTTATCACCTTTGTCCTAATATCTATAAACTAATACGCGCAGCGGTTCATATGGCCACAGTCCTCGTTAAAAATAACAAATGCCATCAGTCTAAATGAACTAGTTAATCTACCAGACAAATTCAAGCACAGTGTCAGCTGTTATGTTGTCGATACCTTGCACTGGATTCAGTGCCGGTATTTATTTGTTCGTCCAAAAGACCCCGAAATCGTTCCGGCTACAGAAAAAAAAAATCGTCGTCGCAATAAGGAAGTAGAGTTTGAGCAAGATCCACTGTACACGATAGTAGGGCTTAACAATGCGAAGGGTGAGTCCAAAATCCAGAGAATTCCCTCATCCCAGCACCCCAACCCCATAGTCGTCGATCACTCGTTTCCCAGAGACGAGTACGTTTACTGAAAATATCTCCGCAGTGTTTGTCCCAAAGATTGCGATCCCTTCGGTTCAACAGCAGCAGCGTCGTGGCTCTTCCTCCTTCAAATTAGATGAGGTTGGAAGTGATGATACCGATGATGAGAACATAGAGGATATCGACTTCCTTGCCTTTGATGACAACGTTGAGCCTCAGGTAGCTAAGGTCGAACATAACGTGAACAATGCCTTCCCTCCAACCCCAACCAACCAGGAACTTCAGACAGATTTCCGCCCAGGGGGGTTAGACTTTTCTGGATTGCCTCAACTTGCTCTTCCGTCTTACGCAACGCCACCTGCTCAGCAGACTATCCAAAGAGAACTTTGTAAATTGCAGAAGGTCCAGACCACAACACCGCTACACGAATTGGGCTGGTACATCGACTTCGACAGAATTGAAAACATGTTTCAATGGATTGTTGAGTTACACTCCTTCGACCAGAGCCTGCCTCTTGCCAGAGATATGAAAGACGCTGGCATTACGAGTATCGTTATCGAGATCCGATTCCTGCGTGGTTACCCTTTAACCCCACCGTTCGTTCGAGTAATCAAGCCTCGATTCCTTCCTTTCCACGTGGGTGGAGGGGGCCATGTCACCGGTGGTGGGGCCATGTGTATGGAGTTACTCACGAATACGGGATGGTCTCCAGTAAGCAGTATGGAGAGCGTGTTGTTGCAGGTTCGCCTAGCGATGAGTGCTCTAGAACCCGCGCCTGCACGCTTGGAATCATGCTCCTTGGGGCCCTTCTTGGGGTCACGCCGCAACACCTCCAACGAGTATACCATACACGAGGCTGTAGATGCGTACATTCGTGCCGCTACTAGTCATGGCTGGGAAGTTCCACCAGAAGTCAAAGAAGTGACCATGCAATAACCGGGGGTCAGTTATTATTGCATTGATTACCAATAGAGATACTTAAACAAAGACCCCTTTCTTGTGCGGCATAGCATTAATTGGCCCCTAATAGGGTTTAATGAGCATCCGGATCTGCTGATATATTCGTTGAGCGGTTTGCTTAGACCATGGAGTGGATCTCTAGCACAATAGATTGCACTAGCAAACTAGTTACAAAGCGCAGGCGGGTATAGCTCCTTGGCTATCCTTGACGCCTGCTAACATGTGAAGACTAAATCCACGATCTCTTAAAACTAATTATATGTGCTAGTGAAAGTAAGTGGTAGTAGAGTACATACTACTAGTAAACCTCCGAGGATGGCAATCCCGAGATGTCCGTGGAGGCTCACTCCAAAAAGCGGAGCCGGAAATCGGATTGTTCCGAACCGTAGCCGTTTTGAGTATGATTACCGTTGTGACCAGAATACTTCCGTCGCAGCAATGGTTCTTCCTAGAGAGGAGATAGACGATTTAAATCATACAATTGATTACGCCCGAGAAAAGAGACATGCCGAAACCCCGTTCCCAACTCTTTTTTGTGATTTCTGGCCGAATTTCGAGTTCCATAGAGATAGTTAATTTATGATGCAGCGAACAATTCACTGTCAAACCGCACGCCAAGCCCTGGCTTCGTCGGCACAGTGGGCGCGGGCAGCTTCGAGGAGACCTTTCGGCACGACAATGCAGGCGCAAAAGTCCGCGCTGAAGCGGCAACAATCTATACTAGCGTCGTACTATCGAGGAGGCACATCTCGGGGAATAATGGTGCGTCGCGAGGATCTCCCTTTAGATCAATCGCAATGGGACTCCATATTCTTAGGTTGCATCGGCTTGCCGGACCCGTACGGGCGCCAACTCGATGGAATGGGTGGGGGGATCTCAAGCCTCTCAAAAGTATGCGTAGTGGGCCCATCTTCTCACCCCGAAGCCGACGTCGACTACACGTTCGTGTCGTTGGGCATCAAGAATTCGCAAGTAGACTACTCAAGCAACTGTGGTAACATGTTAGCAGCCGTGGGCCCGTTTGCTGTTGATACGGGCATCACACCAGTGGAAGAGGGAAAGGGAAACGGGGAGGAAGTGACCGTGCGTATCTACAATACCAATACCGACAAGATTATCCATTCAAGCTTTCGCGTTATCGACGGTGAAGCTGCCGCCGACGGTGACTTCACCATCGACGGTGTCTCTGGGTCGGCCTCCCCCATACGACTGCAGTTCATCAGGCCGGCCGGCTCGCGAACAGGAAAGTTGCTCCCTACAGGCTCTGTCACGGATACGTTCGGCGGAATTACTGCCACGTGTATCGATGTAGGGAATCCATGTGTTTTCGTTTCTGCTTCGGAGCTGGGCGTCCCATACGACCTTACGCCAGAGCAGATCGACGACCACCCTACATTGAAGCACACGCTGGAATCTCTTCGCCGGAGGGCAGCGGTAAGAATGGGTCTTGCACAGTCCGAGGACCAGGTACCGGGAAGCGTACCGAAGATTGCCATTGTCGCTCCAACAGGTAACCTATTGCGCTCTAACATTCAGGTGCGTGCGATGTCTGTTGGGCAACCCCATAAGGCCATCCCCGTCACAGTGGCATTGGCGGTAGCGGCGGCCGCGAAGCTCAAGGGTACTACTGTTTTCGAATGTATAGCAAACGAGGGTAGCGACGACTCCCCCCCGGTCATACATCATGCTAGCGGTACCCTTGACATTGATGGGAAGTTTTCGGATTCTGGAGAGCTCGAGTACGCCACCGTTGTAAGAACCGCAAGGAGATTAATGGAGGGCGTGGTTTATTGGAAATGATGAATTTAGCATAGGTAGGGCGTTATGACATCTGGCATTTCGAGTTTAAAAATCTATCCGAGACATAAAGGAAAGGAATAATGAGTAATGATACTTGTATACTCTGCGCTTGTGTTGAAGATTTAGTTGCATTAGATGACGCATATACAAACACTGGGATATAGCTAATAGTATCTAATACATGAATAAGAATACTGTATCGACAGCCATAATTATCGCTCTTCGATATGATGTGCAGTTTAATGGTTAAGTATTTGCGCTATTAGCCTTGAAATACTCAAGCTGCTCTCTGTTCATTGTATCAGTTGCCACTATCTTCTGAATCCTTTTCCTTGGAGTTGTAGGAGCGATTAGCAATGTAACGTTCTCATTAGGTGCTAGATTAGTTAGGCTAATAATACTTTTGCTGTCTGGAGGCGAGATGCGATCATAGTCCGGGGATTAATAGTTGGAGTTGGGGGCGGGGAAGCGGATGCTCAGGTAACTAACTACCTAACTAAACAAAGCTTTGACTAAATCAATAATTAATTTCTGACTGCCAGGTATGGAAGCATTTACAGTAGGACTAGAAATCCCAGATGAGCTAAAGCGAAAACCAATAGCACTATTAGGAATCGAACCTAACTCGACTTATACCCCCCACTGGTAGGTGTCCTAGCCTCCAAAAGTAGAGTCCCCTATACCACCTAAATAAAAACTTGCACTTGGCCCTTGCCTCAAGAAATTATCAAGGTTATCGTTGTAGCAATTACTATGTCATCTAGTTCTAGTCATCCCAACTGTTACCCTCGTCTATAATCCCGCTGCAGACCTATAGGGCTCATGAGCAACCCTGGACTAACACAAGTTCGAATCGGAACATCCAACCGGGCAAAAGGTAGTTCGAGAGCCGTCCTGGTTATCAGCAACGGTGCTGAAAGCGCCATTGCCGCCAGTAAACTGTCATTATTGTAAAGATCCCTGACGGGGAGGGTGTTGCTTGATCTCCAACCATTTCGATGTTTCACGCCTGGGAACAATTGGCAGAACTGACAGATCTACGAAGCATCGGCAAGATAGAATGCGCCGGCGGACGAGCTGCTTTGGTCGGGGAAGTCCGCATCGATTTGATATAGGAATTGCCGGCCTGTCCACGTGCCGGAAGCATCTACGGGCTCGGCCTTCCGGGTAAATTTTCCGCCCGCAGCCGAGGGAGGGCCTAATGGACAAGTTAGAATCAGTTGAATCGCGGGGCGTAAGAGAGGGATTTCGTCCACTTACCCGCTAGAATGATTGATGCGCTATCGTATACGGGTAATTGTCCGAAGGGGCCTGGTGTGTAGTTGTCGCGGAGATGTGGATCCTATAGAATGAAGCTATTCCTAAGGGGAGATCTTCGGACCCTATAGTCACGTGATCCACACCGCTATATAAGGTGATCTGCTCAAATAGACTGACGGAGATCACACACATCCATAGACCACTTAATGGAGCATTATTCGTCCCCTGTAAGAAGCGCTTCTCCGTCACAGTAGTATTTCGGGGTCACATTGAAAGCGAGAACCGATAGAGTGAATGGGCCGGTGTAGCCCTTAGCCGTCCACTCTAGAAAGATTTCGGTGCTGACCGTGACATCGGTTTGGATGGTGGTATTTCTCCAATGGAAGGCAGTATAATCGGCCTTGACTAGAGCAATGGCACTGAGGAAGGCGGAACCGCAAGAAGTTTCATCATGGCGACTGATTAATACCTGTTTGTTGCCCGAGACTACGTGTTTAGATGGTTGGAAGACGATATTGATGTCGAGGAGAAAGAGGCGCTCTTAAATAGCCATGAGGTGTTCCAAGCGTCGTACGATACTAGGCACCTGGCAACGATGTTTTTACTATAAGCTGCCGCATCCAATGCTTGTTCATGACGCAGTCATCTTGCTGTCCGTATACTCCTCGCATATGGCTTACTAGTCTAAAGGCCCTCGCTCGTTTGCAACACGAAGGAGTGTTGTCGCATCCTCGCATCTTCGCATTTTCGCATCTTCAGTAAGGCCTAACCACTTTTAGCTACTAGCGCCATCAAGCCAGCTCAAGCTTAACTATGCCCTTCCCCATACCATCCCATTCTGCTGCCGTTCGGTCAACGGTCGAGGCGCTAGCGATAACCCTGACAATCACGAACTAAATTGAGCTATTGCATAATTCTTGATGGATAGAAACAAAAGTATAAAGAATTTTTCTCTGTCCCTGTCTATAGCTTCTGTCCAATATCTCTCATAAAGAGGGTAGTTTTACCATGCTGGCGACGTGATGCACGGCAGATTGCGTCGCGCAAGGCGATGGCGCTTAGTATGGTGTTCGGAGAATTTGGTTTTTATTTTATATCTGCCACGAATTAGGGTCAACTGGAATTGTGTCTAGAGGGAAGAAATTGAACAAGTCGGTGGTGAGAAGATTGAAGTTCTGATATTGAAGAAGAGGGTCCGGAATATTATTGTCGACGGTCGCCTCGACATCGTGTCTATTGGGCCCCGAAGAAACCCCGTTCAAATATATCATGTGTTGTGACTCATCTACCAAGAAGTCGTGCGTTGCCGCTGGGATGACGGGAATATTTTGCTGCTGAGATGGCTCCGTGACAACACTATTTTCTGCACTATTCTCAAGTTGCTCCGTTATTCGCCGTTCAATTGTGTTTGTTGAGAGGTAAGCTTCGACAATCCTGCAGGTTTCTCTCATCGAAGGCAGCGAGTGTACGATCGGCTCGTCCTTTACCATTTGATCCAAGCAACCAAGTGCTGTTTTGACGTATTCTTTATTGTAGGACAGTTTGGAGGGATTTCTCAACATGTCGTAGAATAATACCATGCTACTAGACTCCAGGAAGAAAGCGTTAAACCGAATAGTCTGAATAAAGTATCATTGGTCAGAATTTTCTAACTTATAGTAGTTCGAACATCACTCACCTTGCATAGATCGAAGTCGCGGTAAGCTTCGTTCATATATACTATACAGTCTTGCGCAGCTTCTATAGCTATCCGACAGGCACGTCGTAGCCACATGTGCTTTGATGACGAGCGTAAATGTAATGCGAATTCGGCAATCAGAAAAGGTCGGAAAGTAAGAAGAAGAATGTGATAATATACTTTAAAGGTCAGCCTCCTATGACAAGGGTTTGAGGAGCTCTTAATAACACACCGTTATTCAAAAGTAATATAGAAGTATGTGTGAACAGTGACGAACGGGTCGCAGCAGCCGATGCTATGCCCAGCTCCTCTGCGCAGGCCTGAAGCCTTCCGTGTATCTTCTCCGCAGCTTGATACAGTTGCCACAGAGATCCGCAAGTTAGGCCATATATGGTGGCTGCGCTATCCTCTGCGATTTGAGCTAGTTTACATAGGCCTATAAGTGTGGGTTGGTTATCAGGATACGGGGTTCGAATGCTGGCTTTTTTGTATGTGCTCTCGCGACCTAGAAAAAGCGCATGCATGCTAATTATGGAAAGGGTGACATTAGTACGTGTGGATCATTAATGAGTTGATCATGGGACTCTTACGTCTCATGATAATACACGCTCCAAAGCGTAATACGGCGTTTTTGTATCATATCAGGGCGAGCGCTGCCTTCAGGTCCATAGCTATTCAGTCCCATTGAGAACAATTTCCTTGAGGCAACTCCGGTGTGAAGATATGATGAGTGTGGACGACCCATATTATTCTGATACGTCGCAAGTAATAGCGAGAAATGGATCATCGTCAAACTGACCTCGTCGTCATAGGCAGCCGCCTCCTGTTTGGCTTGGTTGAATAGTGTTTCAGCGAGGTCAGTCTGAGATGTGTTCAGAGCCCCATTAGCCAAGGTGGCAAACACTATTGCTTTGACTTGAGCAGATGCGGGTTCGCTGGCTTCATTGTTATATACGGAATGAAGAAGACCAACCATTTCGGCTGGTGGGAAAAAAGGATGTTGGAAATGATTTGTGGAGTTAAAATGCTCCAAGAGTTGCTCAGCTTCGCTCAGTGGAAGCCATTCGCAAAGCGTGAGTCGAGTAAGGGACTGAGACACAAATCTAGAGTCAACTCTGGTTGGGGTCCCGAAAAAGATTGCTCGTTGTTTGAAAAGATTGAGCCCTGGTCCTCCTTCTTGCACCGTGTTGCTAGAGAGGTGAACGTCATTATGGTCTTGGCCACTAAGTCGCCATAGAATTCGATACACCTGTTGCGAAAAAGCGAATGCTGAGGAAGGACCATAGAATAAACGTGACGTGAAAATACAATCAGACGCATGCTGTTAGAAATTACGAGTCAGTAATTAGATGGAAATAATATTAAGCGACGCGGTAATCAATAGTGGTTTGATATCTATACGTAGTTAAGGAGACATCTAAATAGGGGTAGTGGAGAGATTTCGATTATCTTAGTACCTCATGAGTCGCCGTTACACTCTGATAGTATTCATTGCGAGCGGCTTCATCAGAACCCGGCTCTGGCTGGACTACGTTAATCCCGGCCACTCCGCTGGCATTGTTGGTTTGTTGACTGGAGTGACTAGTGGGAGAAGTATTTTCGGAGCCTTCATGAGATTGGGTATGCCGAGTCCGCTTCCTGATACGAGACCGTAGCCGATACTCGCAGTCGGTTTGACGGTCCTTGGCCACGCACCGCTGGCATGGTTTACCGCCGTCGCATCGGAGCTTGGCTTTCCTGCATACCTCGCAGGCTTTAGTGATGTTTGAAGCACTACGCGGCATGCTCAATCCGGCTCCACTGACAGTCTTCAAAGGAGAATTCCGAGTAATGAGAGCCCGTTAAGTGCTGGAATAAGGGGACAAGCCGGGCGGAATTACAGCAAGACGGCAAATAATTGAAGAACGCGCTTAGAAAAGTCTGAAACATATAACGCCGTAATTCCGTAATTCCGATTGCTTATCCTGACTCTGCTAGCTCGCCTCGAAGATATTGATGTTCTAACTTGGTTAAGGTTAGTCAGCGACGTCAACGAATCCACAGCGCCGGAAACTAAACAGTGCTCCAGGTATATCCCCATTGGTCTAATTCAACATACAAGCATGATTGGTTCCTACAAGTCAAGAGATTAGCGAGTCAAGGTATGTCCTTTTCCGAGATCTCGTACAGAGACTGAATAAGCCTTATGGCAAGTAAAATATAAGTACAAAATGCCTTCTTTTGATTATTCCAAGCTATGGCGTGGTCTTTCGACTCTCATATCTCATTCAAGGTCACCGAGCTTTGGTTATCGCCATGTCTTCAACTGATGTGTCCGACAGCGAGAAAGCGGCTCTCCCCCATGAAACTCAAGCAGGGGAAATATATTTGTCGGGTCTGACTGTGACCTTCGAGGATGTTGCGGTTGAAGTTGAAGGACTCGGTGAGAGTTATGTTTCAACAGTTTCGTCTGTTGTTTCGGGTCTCTTACCTTCCTTTAAGAAAGACGAGCGTATCAAGAGAGTTAGTGGCCCATTCTGAATGCCCTCCACTTGACATCTCTTAATGCTAGCTAACTAAAACTATAGGATATTCTCCGGAGAATAACAGGCCAAGTCCAGCCGGGAGAAATGGTAAGAGGAAGCTGTAGGCCTATTTGTTTCACACAATAACTTACATTATAACTGGCAGCTTCTCGTGCTAGGCCGACCAGGTTCTGGCTGTACCTCTCTCCTCAAAGTACTCGCGAACATGCGACAGGAGTTTGCTAGTGTCTCTGGTAAGGTTTGCTACGGAAACATTGATCACAAAGAAGCCCAAAGGTTCAGACGCCAGATAGTTATGAACACAGAAGGTACGTATACAAGCCAATTACGCAGGCTGCTCAGATTCACTAATACGTACCAGATGATCAACATTTCCCTAGCTTAATGGTATCAGAAGTTATGGAGTTCGCAGTTGGTACCAAAATGGCAGGACAGGGCTTACAGTCAACAACTTCCAAGGCAGAGCACGTTGAAAACAAAACTAGCTCCATCCTAGACTCTCTGGGAATATCTCATACAATGGATACCGCCGTCGGTGATGAATTTATTCGAGGTGTTTCCGGAGGGGAGCGAAAACGTGTGTCCCTCGCCGAGGTGATGGCAACCGAAGTGAGTGTCAGAACTCTTCCGTTCAACTTGCATTATTTTGACGTATTTTAAGGCATCAGTCCAGTGTTGGGACAATTCAACGAGAGGCTTAGACGCTAGCAACGCATTCGACTTTGCTAAAGTCCTTAGACGGGTTACCGACGATCAGCGCAAGACAATGATAGCAACTCTCTACCAGGCTGGCAACGGTATTTATAATCAATTCGACAAGGTTTTAGTACTCGCGGAAGGAAGGCAGATTTATTATGGACCTACCTCCGAAGCCAAAGGATACTTTGGGAACCTCGGTTTTCAGTGCCCACCTAGTGGAAATGTGGCAGACTTCCTGACATCTGTTACAGTCCCAACAGAGCGGGTAGTGCTCCCTGGTTTCGAGTCTACCGCTCCAAAGACGACTGAGGAGTTTGAGAAGGCTTATAAAAACAGCACTACGTATAGCTCTATACGGAAGACTATGGTGACTAATGAGTAGTCGTTGGCGGCCGAGGTCGATAGGCTTGATAAGAGACGGAAGGTTGAGAAGAATAGGACATTCAATTTCCTGTCGCGGGAGCACAGCGTCTATCAAGTCTCGTTTGCGAAGCAAGTTTGGACATGTACTACAAGGTATGTCTGTCTCGATATCCAGATGCCTTCACCAGTAAAGAGTTTTACTCTATTAACCAGGATGCAGACAGCTTCAGGTTATGTGGGGAGACCGCTGGACAAACTCTCTCAAACTTATCTCGAATATAATTGTCGCTTTAATTTCGGGTAGTCTCTTCTACCATCTTGCTCCCACCAGTGCCGATACATTTGATCGAGCTGGCGCTCTCTATTGGCCCCTCTTGTATCTCGGCCTCAACTGCCTTTCCGAAACGACAGCATCATTCACGGGCCGCCCAATATTCTCTCGACATAAGCTATTCGGTTTTGCACGACCGGCTGCGCAAGCGATAGCTTGCACGCTTGCGGATATTCCTTTCACGATCTTGGGTGTCAGTATCTTCGAGATTATATACTACTTCCTAACAGGCTTCGCCCGAGATGGAGGCAAGTTCTTCACACAATGGTTTATCTACTTAGTCTTCACGCTCTGCCTGTTGTCATTTTATCGGATGATAGGGGCATGGAATTCGCATTTTGGAGTCGCCTCGCAGATAGCGGGCTGGTCTACAATGGTTATCATGGTGTACGCAGGTATGGATTTACTCTACTCACTTCAACACCTTGATTATACTGCAAAAGTTGCTTACTAACTTGTTAGGATATCTCATCCCCGTCCCTAGCATGCACGTGTGGTTTTGCTGGTTAGCTTATATTGACCCGGTGCAATATGCTTTCGGGGCACTGATGGGAAGCGAGACTGGGGGACTGATACTAGAATGTGTCGAACCCCAGTTTATCCCGTACGGCGGCAACTATGAGGAAATCTACCGTGGTTGTAGTGCACCAGGTTCTACCCCAGGCCAATCCACATACGGCGGTGCAGAATTCCTCAAGGCTCAATATGGAGACTTCACACAGCATGTCTGGAGAAATGTTGGTATCGTTATTGCTTTCTAGATCTTCTTTTCTATCATGGCTTCCCTCGGTTTCGAGTTGAATCTACAACGTGCCGGCGACTCGAAGATTCTGTTCGAGATGAGAGCCCACTTGAAGTCGCTATCCGAGCGAGAGGACAAGGAAAAGGGAATAGCCTGTGAGACTATCGGTATTCAAAGGAACGAAGCCCAAGTGGAGGATCGAAGAACGGATGGGACAGTGTTCACGTTTAGAGACATCAACTACTTTGTGCATGCCGGCGGGTCTGAAAAGCAACTGCTGCGGAATGTTTCGGGCTTTGTTACCCCGGGAAAGCTGGTAGCATTGATGGGTAGCTCAGGCGCCGGGAAGACTACATTGATGGATGTACTCGCCCAACGGAAGGACAAGGGTACAGTTAAGGGGCCCATTCTCATTAATGGGAAGCCTCAAGGGATCAGTTTCCAGCGCGATACGGGGTACTGTGAACAGAATGATGTCCACGAAGCTACGGCAACCGTTAGAGAAGCCCTCCTCTTCTCTGCAAGGCTACGGCAACCTCATCATGTACCGGATGCGGAAAAGGTCGAATACGTCGAATACGTCATGCACCTACTGGAACTTTTACCTCTTCAACATTTACCTCTTCAACACTTACCTCTTCAACATGTTGTCATAGGCTGTAAGTCAACCAATCTCGAAGCTGCTGGAGACGAAAACGATGGATTATTAACACGCTAACTATATTTCAGCTCCTAACTCCGGACTTTCCATTGAGCAACGTAAGAGACTAACAATTGCAACGGAGCTTGTTGCCAAACCGTCGTTGCTCTTCTTGGACGAGCCAACTTCGGGCCTTGATGGCCAATCGGCTTATGAAATCTGCCGTTTCATGAAGAAGCTTGCTGCCGCCGGACAGACCATTATATGCACCATCCACCAACCATCTGCCGTCCTCTTCGAGACATTTGATGTACTTTTATTACTCGCCAAAGGGGGCCGTACAACCTATTTTGGAGAAACAGGAAAAGATTCTTCTACTGTCTTGGACTACTTCGCCAGGCATGAAGTACCCTGTCCCCCTAATTCCAACGCTGCCGAACATATTGTCGATGTGGTCCAGGGCCGCTTCGGTACTGACACTGACTGGCCGGCGGAGTGGGAAGCTTCTCGGGAACAGCAGCAGACTATGGAAAAGCTAACTATACTTGAGCAACATCGGGTGAATGAGCTTGAAGGACCGAGCGAGGAAGATGAGAAGGACTTTGCTGCGCCCATCCCCTACCAAATCTCACAAGTCACCCGCCGGCAGCTTCTTTCACTATGGAGAAACCCAGATTACGTATGGAATAAGATCGGACTCCACGTGTCAAATGGCCTCTTTGCCGGCTTTACATTCTGGAAGGTTGGAAACGGATCATTCGATGCGCAGATTCGCCTCATGTCGGTTTTCAATTTCCTCTTCGTCGCGCCAGGATGTATAAATCAACTGTAGCCTCTCTTTATCCACAATCGAGACATTTTCGAGACTAGAGAGAAGAAATCAAAGACATATAGCTGGATTGCCTTCATTTCTGCTCAGCTTCTGTCCGAGATTTTCATTCTGATTGTCTGTGCTACTGTCTATTTCGTCAGTTGGTACTTCACTCCTGGATTCCCTGTCCGAGCAAGCAGTTCTGGTCAGGTATATCTGCAAATGTTGTGTAAGTTATATAATTTCGATGACGGGATGATTATTGCTAATAAAACTATTAGTGTACGAGTTTTTATACACCTCTATCGGCCAGGTAAGTTTTAGCCCCTCGCCCACAAGTCGAATCTCACTAACAAGTGCGTTCTCCTACTTAGGCTATTGCTGCTTATAGTCCAAATGCATACTTCGCGGCACTTGCGAACCCCCTCATTGCCGGGACTCTAATTCAATTCTGCGGAGTTTTTGTCCCCTACTCCCACATCAATTCCTTCTGGCGATACTGGCTTTATTACCTCAACCCGTTCAATTATCTCGTCGGTGGCCTCCTAGTCCCCGTTGCTTGGGACACCGAGGTGCAATGTAAAGCCAGCGAGCTTACTTCTGTTCCATTGCCTCCCGACACCACCTGCGGCGAGTACATGGCGGAATTCCTATCACAATACTCCGGATATGTTACCAACGATGCCAGTACCACTATCTGCTCATATTGTCCGTATAGCACTGGCGCCGACTATCTGCGGACTCTGAATTTCAACGAACGATATTACGGATGGAGAGATGTAAGTCATACGCCGATCGAGCCAATAGAAAGCCTACTGATTTGAATAGGTCGGTATTACTGCGCTATTTTGTATATCTTTCTATGCTCTAGTGTTCCTCATGATGTGTTTACGCACTAAAGCGACCAAGACAGCAAGCTAGGTATCAAGGTCGCATAACGATTGGCGCAACTACCTTAAAGTACTCTTTCTAGCTCGGATTTTTATAATCCACGCCCTTTTGAATTCCTTTTATTTTATGTGTTGGTAATTGTTGCAAGGGACCTATAATAGAACAATAGAATGTTACCATGAGGCCAATACTGCAATAATAGATAGATACATATACTCTAGAGGCATAGACATAGACATATACCTATATTATTTAGTTACCGTGGGCGATTAATAGATTTTCGCGTAAGGACAATAGTTTTCCAACTAGAAAACCTGCTTTACTTAACTGTAAAATTCAATTACATGTTTAATAAACATGACAGTGTCGTCCGAGTCAACGACAGCGTATTTCAAGTCGTGATATGCCCCTTGTCACTCAGCTTTTTAATAGGCTTGTCGCAAAAATTCTTTGCCTCATTATTCCGTGTCCTCTCACTAAATAAGATAACGTAAAGCGCTTACCCCTAGACCAACGCTATTTCTCACTAAGCCAATTCTGTCTGAATACCTGGCACTGGTTGCGCATCCGGCGGGCAACAACGTCCACATGATTGAATGTGTTGTGCCAACTTTTGCCCCCTTTTATAGATTTTCAGATTAGGGGACTCTGGGCAATCTCCACTACCACGTGGTCCTTATTAATACTCGGTTGGCGAACCTAACTCTGTGGTTTCTACTTTCTTGTATTGCTTTAGCCTGGCCGGCCGTTACTCCCTTTTCCTTCATCTGCCAGCCGTAGCTTTCGCTGGTCACCGTTGAGGCTCATAGGTCTGAAATCTACGCGGCCCGTCCCTAATCAGCTGTGCCGCCTGCATAAAAACCGACCGGCAAGAAGTAATCATATTAATAATTTGCGCTTGAAGGAATTATCAAGCGTTTGTCACGTACTAAATTCGCCCGATGTCATATATACTGGAGGTTGGTATAGACAAAAACAGGGAATATGGGATAGATGAAACAGAGCACCCAGTGTAAGACTGTATGAAAATGCGCTACTTTTCCTATACGGCTTCGGCATCATGCACGGGAAGAGCCGGAAAGGAGTACGTAAACACACCGTATCACCCTACACTGGTCCTCTTTCCCGACTATCTTCCGTACTGAAATTTCTTTTGCCCCCAAAACTAGTCGAACTCATTTTTTACGAAATCATACGGCCGTCATCGCCGTCTACCTGAGCCCGACGCTGTTTGTCGATGGCTGAGGCATAATCGGCCCGGCTTTTCCCCTTTCACTCCGTATATGATTGCTTTGCTAATTGAGGCTCGATTCATTCAAAGGAATGCCTACCTTGCCAAGCCTATTTCGTAGCGGCACACCAAGTTTTCAGGCAAGACACTAGGTAATGCTTAGGTAGCTTAGCTATATTTATCAACTAATAGTGTAGTTACGTACTAGTATAATGCGTTTTCATAGTAAAATGGTTTACATTTATAAGTAAACAAGACTTCTTGAAAGTCAACTAAACGCATCATAATAAATACATCTTCACCCCTTGATCTTATGCCAGAGTTCAAGGTCCATGAACTAGGTAGAGCAATGCTGACATCCTGACCTAAGGAAAATCGGCCCCGAGTGCGTGGAGGCAGATTGATAACAAGAGATCCTCGCTTATCCCGTTCTATTCGGGACTAGTCTAGAAATGCTAATGCGCGAACGGATCTGATAACCTTAAGTCGTCTAATGCTACCAGTCAGTGCGTGCTAGGTCTACCTAGTCTCCTTCCTCAGCTGACGCTCCTCTTTTCGTGTTAAAACAATCGTGCCATGTAGCCGTCGGGCACGCGGCCATGTGGATCGGTCGCCTAGGATGTTTGGACCATGCTGCAATAGCATGGAAATCTCTTCTTGAAGTGGGATTTTTTCGAGCTTGTTCACAGAAGGATCGAGACCAATGCGGCGTCGACCCTGCATGAAATGGTTCATAGGCGATCTAGTTACAGGCTTCGGGTTCGCTCTAAGTGGCAATGGATAGTTTGTTTGGGATAAATGCTGAGCTGTACCCCTCCTAAGCTCTCCATATCTATTCGCCGATTCTCGTCGTAAGAGTAATCTCCTTCGCCTGTCAGCTGTGTCAATCTCGCTCGGACCTGAACTTCATCTCTTGCCTTGGAAGCGTATTGATGCTAAGCGCTCGCCTCCGTTATAATGGCTGCAGATGAAGCATCCAGCAAACGCGAGGACGTTTCCAACGTCGCCGCTGTTAATGATCCGGAGCAGCCTGAGCTGATCAATGATCCTGAGAAGCCTACGCTAGAACGTCCCGACGAGAATCTACAGCGTGGTGTTCAAGATATCGAGGCGCTCACGTTGAGTTGGTCTAAGACAGCGTTAATCGCTGTTTTTGTGAAGTAAGTATCCGGAGTTTTCCGGTCTCTAGATGGATAGGAATGTTTTAGCTAACGACTTGTTTAGTATATGGGCGTTATACCTCGTGAACGCGTTTCAATCGTCGATTCTGTACGATTTGATGCCTTATGCCACAAGCGATTTTGGTTCCCGCTCGCTTTTAAATGTCATCTATATTATTGCCGATGCCGTATCGGCGGCTGTGTTCATTCCCTTGTCTAGGGTCGTAGATGTCTGGGGTCGAGCCGAAGGATTCCTTATGATGATCGCGTTCGCTACGTTAGGCCTCGTCATCATGGCGGCCCGTAATTCGCTTGCTGCGTTATCTGCCGGTTATGTGAGTTTCTCGCTGGCTGAAAATAAAAATATTCTTTAAAAATATTACAAGGAACTTAATAGTACTAACAGCATACGATCCTAGGTTTTCTGCACCGTTGGGACTAGTGGCATGACATACTGTGTCGATGTTATCACAGCCGATGCATCTAAACTGAAGAACCGAGCTCTGGCTTTCGCTTTCACGTCTTCTCCTTACATCATCACAGCATTCGCCGGACCTCAGGCATCTTCAAGATTCCAGGAAACAGTCGGTTGGCGCTGGGGCTTCGGGGCCTTTGCGATCATCTTCCCTATTGTCTCTGCTCCCTTATACTTCGTTTTGAAGTTCAACATTCGCAAAGCCAAGAAAGAAGGCACTCTGATTGAAGAAAAGAACAATCGGTCAATACTACAAACCATTTGGTTTTATATCAAGGAATTCGACCCGTGAGTTGAACATGCCTCCGAAATCTACCTATTTTCGCAATTGCTAACCGGGACCAGTCATTGGTGTCGTCTTGTTCTCTACCGGTTTGGTGGTGTTCCTCCTCCCCTTCGACACCGCCACGTCTGCACCTTACGGCTGGGGATCCGCCTACATCATAGCTATGATTGTAGTTGGACTAGTGGTTCTCGTTATTTTTGGTTTTTACGAGTCACTCCTAGCACCGACTCCAATGTTAAATTTCCAGCTCCTTTCCGACCGAACCGTCATCGGCGCCTGTGCTATAGATGCAACCTATCAAGTCGCATACTACTGCTAGAACAATTACTTTACATCTTTCCTCCAGGTCGTCAATGATCTTGGGATCGCCGAAGCTGGCTATGTCAACAATACCTTCGACGTTGTCTCTTGGCTGCTCCTATTCCTCGTCGGCTATCTGATTCGCAGGTCCGGTCGATTCAAGTGGCTCCTGTATATCGCCGTGCCACTCTACATCTTCGCTCAGGGCTAATGATCTATTTCCGGCGCCCCAACCAGTCTGTTGGATATCTCGTCTTCTGCCAAGTCCTCATTTCTATCGGAGGAAGTGTCTTCATTATCGTCGAGCAGCTCGCCATCCTAGCCGCAGTTATAACAGGGGCTTCTACTGGGGTGTGAAGGGCTTGGAATGATGGCTTCGAATTACAATAATTCTTCTAGGGTCCAGAACTTCCTTTGACCATTCCAGAGGGGTCTCCGGAAATGGCCTGGAATTCTGGATCTATATATACACAAGGGAGTCGGCAATCGGCGACGATAGTTGCCGACCTCCCTTACCCATTCTGGACAGCCTCACAGCTGGGTCTCAGAATAGAGTAAGGGATAATGCGGCTGAATTCCCAACACCGAGACATCAGATGTTTCCTCCATTGGAGTCTGAGATTCCAGGGACTATTGGAGGCTAGTGGCACTTGCGTGTGACAGCAGTCGAGTATCGACAGGTCGCTTCCGCGTTAGGTTTATTATATGTCGTTGAAACAGTAGGAGGGTCCTTGGGCGCTACAATTTCTGGCGCAATTTGGACCAACACTTTCGAGGGGGCACTTTCGCGTTATCTTCCGGCGTCAGCCCTCCCGAATCTGGAAGATATTTACGGAGATTTGACTACGCAATTGAGCTATCCCATTGGGAGCGCTACACGATTAGCGATCCAGAATGCTTATACCTATGCCCAGACTCGGATGCTCGCTGCTGGAACTGGCACCATGGGTCTGTGTCTAATTTGGATGCTATTGATAAGAAATATCGACGTCAGGAAAGTCGAACAAGTTAAGGGCAATCTCTTTTAGAGTATGCATCACCTTTTCATTTGCTTCGGCGATGCGCCATCTAGTACACGAGCTAAAGTACGAGTGCATTAATTTGGAGCCATCTGGAAAGAAATTTAAAGAACTTAGTATTATATTTCTAGTACCCTGTTGCAGTGAGTTGTGTGCGAATAATATTTACCATGTGTTAAGGTGGAAGGCAACACGCAATAAAGAAAGTAACTAGGCTACACCATGCGCCACCCGAAAGCCAAGCGAAGAACCACCTATGTATAGCAATAAATAAGAGAATAAGGCTATTAACTAGTGAGAAGCGAGTCATATTGGCCCTTCTCACCATAACCTAGGGAAATACATCTTTATCAGAGCAGGTTTTCATAAAAACTAGAAATAATTCTAACTTATTGTATCGCAAGAACAATTTACTACGCCAATAGGGATGCCGCAGCAGAACATAGTTAACAACCGCATTTAAATCAAGCCTTTGGGCCAGTCATCTTTGAGACCATAGTCGCCGTTTCTTGACCCTGCCGGTGAGTCCTCTTGAGTTATAGCAGTTTGTAGTACCGGTATTGCCAATCGTATAGATACCCTCTAAGAGGGCATATAGCGCATTGACACCTCTATTTCTCAACACAAAACATAGAAGTTTTCTTTTAGGACAATACTGCTATTGGCCCGGTTACGATGTCGATCACTTGTCATACTCCGCCGTTTGCGATACTGCTTATCCGGGGGGGAGGAACTAATATAATCTGAATAGGCGCACGGCGATGGCCTGAGATATACTTCGGGCTATTATTATATATTAGTTTCACCGGTACTGCAAGTCATCTAATTTGAAGCAACCATAGCATGCCTTGATTTATTCTTTCAAGTTGCCGAAGATTCACTTGGCAAATCCTCAAAGCCATGACCAATTCATTTAAAGTATACTTGTGCTCATAAAAGCCCCCGCAAGCCAACTGTTCCCTCACTTAGCAAGTCTTGAAAACATATTGCACGGTTCCAATGCATGGAAGTGTGTGTGTTTAAAGATGTTGTGATATAGATATATAGCTACACGTGAATATGCAACTCTCAGTAGCAGTACCCCTTATTTTCTATACCGTTCAGTATCCTATCTGATCCTATTCTTGTCTCTTAGCTCGTTCAAACCGTATACTCTATCAACAATACATAAAACTCTATAGTGCTTTTACTAAAGCAAATAATAAAGAAGGCCGTTTGTTTATACTCGTTAGGGGGATAATGTGTGTGGTCTATCCAGTTTAGACCCGTGTCCTTTCTAGCTCCAACTACGGCCGAAAGCCCATCTTGGAGCACGTGGGATAGAAATACCTCCACGAATCAGTATTGGTACTTGCAAGTTGCCCTAGACCTCTTCAACGCGGGGCGGGGTACTTTGTAGTATGTGCCGTGATCTGGGGTAACCATGCAGCTTGGCACCTTAACGTTACCGTCTCACTACTAGTCTGCTACCGCCAGGTGCATTATCGCGATGCAGCGGCAAATCATTGCTCTTTTGGCTGTACAACCGTATTATCCGACATTAATATCGGTCTGTTCGTTATACCCCGCCGAAAGAAGCTGATATCGAGGAAACAGGGCTTATCTTCTCGTAAACACACTCAGGCAAGACAATTTAACTTACATGCAAACATTCACAGTTTTATAACGCTCGGAATCAACCATGGCAAACAATAATACCGAACCGGATCTTAAGTCTACAGGAGTAGCACAACTCGGGAATCCCGATAAACTTGGTGATGTCGATCCGAATCTAGAGAGCTATGCCACCATCATGGCTACTAATCCGCCAAACCCATGGGGGGCAGGCTATATCAGGCTCTATTTTCTTGCAGCGACCATATTTCTTTGTTCTACAATGAGTGGTGAGTATCAAAAACCGCCTTTAAAAACGCATCCTTAACCTTGAAATAGGATTCGACAGCTCCCTAATGGGGTCGATTAATGTGAGACTCCGTTTGCCACTCCCTCGCTCCAAGTGATTATTTACGCAGATCCGGGGATGCTGATAAGCACTCGCAGGCTTTACCTAATTACACGGAATATTTTGGGTTGCCAGCTACTGGAAATGCTTCTACAGGAATCGTCTTTGCCATCTTCCAAGTATGTATAACAACGGAAATGAGGTATGGACGTGCGGTCACTAATCAATAATCAGGTTGGGCAAATTGCAGGGGCTCTGTTCGTATGGCTGATGGACTGGTATGGTCGAATCTGGCACATCTTCTTCGGCTGCTTAGGCGTTATTATTGGGACTATCGTTACCGGATTAGCGACGGACTTGCCCACATTCATTGGAGGACGGTTTCTGTTGTCCTTCTTCGCTACTCTAACTACGACGGCCGCACCATTATATCTTGTGGAAATCTCGCCCGCCGCTAATCGCGCAACGATCGCGGGCACATTTAACACCTTCTACTACCTTGGCTCTATCCTAGCAACATCCGCCGTTTACGGTTGTCATAAGCATCTGGCCAACCAAGGAAACCTTGACTGGCGGATTCCCATCTGGCTCCAGGCTGTTTGTGCCGGCTTAGTTCTCTTGGTTGTCAAGTTCTTCCCGGAGCCGCCTCGTTACCTTATTCTCATCAACAAGCACGAGGAGGCAAGGCAGATCATTACTAAATACCACACGAATGGAGATTCTTACCACCCCCTGGTGGATTTTCAGATGAAAGAAATGTTACAAAGCGTAGAGGGAACTTCTAAAGCGACATGGAAAGATTTGTTTGATTTACGGGTGCTTGTCGAGACGAGATCAAGTCGATACAGGTTGATGCTTAATATGGTATTTTCCTGGTTTGCCCAGTTTAGCGGGAACAAGTGAGTCCTCCACCAGGAACTCCCACTGTCTCTTACTGCAACGCACTAAGCCACGGATCTAGCATTATATCGTACTATCTCCCTGTAATGTTGGACGCAGTTGGTGTTACGGATACAGATACGAAGCTTGTGAGTAGGGTTCTTTGAGCACACGCCGTGGTATTCCTCCAAATCAGACCCTCTTCTGGGACTTTCGTTTCTACCTAGTCACCACAGTAACTTTATTAACCTTGAATGCTACTCCTGGATAGATATTGAACATTATCTACTCGGTCATCGGTTGGGTCTTCTCCACATGCGGTGCTCGTCTACATGACATCGTTGGCCGTCGGCAGGTACGTTGTTCTAAGACTTCTTTCTCACTATTATCTAGAAGTCCTCAAGGGCCAGAGTGTTTCCCTCATGGAATTTTCACTCCCTAGCTCGAGCACTCGGAACCATTATATTGTTTACTCGGAGCATTAATTACTTACTGTGCAACTTTACAGATGTTGTTGGGAAGCACGTTCAGCATGGCTATCTGTCTAGCATTTGTAGCCGCTGGCTCGGCCGGCAAGATTGAATACAACAACAACGCCGCAGCGACTCTATCTATAGTTTTTATTTTTGCATTTGGCGCCGTATTCTCCGGAGGTTTGTCTCCGCGTAGTTATACTATTGTCTTATTTTACTAATGTCAATAGCCTTCACTCCCATGCAGCCAGTATATCCTGCTGAAGTTGTCTCGAATAGAATGCGAGCTAAAGCAATGGGCGCGTACAAGATCACAGCGGGTGCCGCTGGCTTTCTGAATACTTTCGTTGCCCCTATCGCTTTATCTAGCGTAAGTATCCCTAGCCGACCAAATTATCGAGCCAGACCCTAGCAAGCTCACATCTCCATATAGATAGGATATTGGTTCTACGTATTCTTTGTCTTTTGGGATAGTTTCGAATTCGCCTTCGTATACTTTTTCTTTGTTGAGACGAAAGGCCTGACACTTGAGGAATTGGACGTGTAAGCTTTTTTCATTGTGACCCAAAGCCCTCACTACCCTATTAATGAGTTATACTTTATTATTTCAACGCACTTTTCTTACTACTCTCTCAAACGACGCTCTAGTGTAGGCAGGGCTGACTTGATGTAGGATTTTCGAGGCGGACAACCCACGTAAGGCTAGCGTGGAAGCAAAGAAGAGGCTACAAGCAATGCAGAAAGCATCAGCAGAACGAGAGAAGGCCGCTGTATAAAAGACTAAGGTTAGAATATCGCCACTCCGTGGGTATGAGGACTGGCGATCAAAAGCATAACGATCACCTATGCCCGATCGGAAATCAGAGAACCAATGAGCGATAAATCCGAAAATGCGAGCAAGATATCATCCTGATAGCGCTGACTATTCCTGACACAGAATAGCTGCGCATATAAATAGTTAATATTATTTCTTAGTTTTCTGACAATAATCCTGTCAACTTTGATGCCTCAAACTACGCTACGACTACTAGCACTCCATCGTGGCCATATACTACAAGGTTATCGTCAATCGAAGAATGCTAATATTATACTAGTACTCAATACGTTGATTGACCTGATCCTTCCATCGGGCTTACCAACATGTCGGTTCTTGACAACTTGCTTAATGTTGGTAGGACCGACTCAAAGAAATAATAATAATAATAGGCTAAGGAGAGTTTAACCAAGCTATAAATATTAAAGATATACTTCTATGATAGTTGTAAGTCCTCCGCACTTCTCGGCTGTCCAGTCTTTTACCTCGAAGTTTGGACGATGTATTTCTCTACGTTGACTTCGCTAGCCTTCGCCTGCAAAACTGCCTTTACTGTACCAACATCGGACCGCGCAGCAAACCTCCCGCTGCCGGTCCGAACTATATTCCAATTTGACGAGACGGTACCCAATAGCTGGTTCGAAAATATCGCGTTACGTCGAAATGGCGATCTCCTCGTGACCATGTTACAGCCTAACGCATCTATTACTCCATCCAACAGCCGTTGTCAGGTTCACCAAAGGTGTCTATAATTAACGTTGACGATGCTAACGGCATACTTGGCATTGTCGAGACGACCCCGGATGTCTTTGCTGTCGTAGCTGGAAAATTTAGTGGACTTGCAGTGCGTGAGTATTTCCCATTATTACTTCCCTGCAATAATTTTCCTGAGGCACGCTCTCATTCAACTTAAGCCTCTCTGATTAAAATCACTAATCATATACATTAGCGGTCGCCGGGACTATGGCTGTTTGGGAAGTCGATTTCAGGAGGTCAGAACCGACTACTCGCCTAGTCACAAAGATGCCCGAGGCGGGGCTTCTTAATGGCGTTACCACCGCATCTAGCTGTTCTTTGCCTGTTATACTAGTGGCGGATAACGGGATTAGTCGAGTCTGGCGCGTGGATTTGCAGACTGGCCGGTATGAGACGGCGGCCGAAGTTCCCGAGATGAAATCCGTGCCCAATGCCACCCTCCCGTTAGGTATTAATGGTGTGAGGGCTCACGGCGAACATCTGTATTTCAACAACAGTAACCTCGCCTCCATCTTTCGGTTATCCGTCGACGAGCGTGGTGTAGTAGCCAAAAATACAGCAGCGGAACTAGTTGCTAAGCTGGACGCCGACTTCATCGATGATTTTATCGTCGATGAAGATGGGAAGTTCTGGGTTACCACCAACTCTGGAAATACCGTGGTGGTTGCCGAAACGGGTTCCGACGGTGTTGTTGTCGCCGGCGCACCTACGGAGCTCACTGTCGCTGGAAATACAGCTTTGGCACTAGGCCGTGGATCGAATATTGATAAGAATATTGTCTACGCGGTCACGGGTGGTATAATAAATAGGCCGGTGAACGGCACCGTGGCAGAGTCAGCAAAAGTGGTTGCAATTGATAGGACTGGTTTCAAATAGAAATTCCATGGTGCGAACTGCTATCTAAGGAATACTAAGTAATCCATCGGGGTGAAAATACAGGAGCTTAAGAAATAATCAGTTACGTTTTCTAGGGCAAAGGTCGCAGAGATCACTAGTTTAGTTCTGGACCCTTTGCTCAACAACGTGTATTCACACACCCTCTAATATAGTTTATAATATAAACTATAAGATCCCTCCGCGTCGGGGTTTGAATTACATGATTGAAGTTGAGACCATGGAATACATGTGCGTAGAAACTAAATATAAGGTTCGATGTGTTTAGAAACGGCAAAGGATAATGTAATAAATAACCTCATCTACTACTAGGACAGACATTCCTAGTTTAAACTCATTGTAATATTGAGAAGAACTTATCATATTCAATTTTTAACACCTTGAAAGTATGTTTTCAGAACTTAAACAAAACCTTCGTGTATTGAGCTAACTCCTGCGCCGAACTACGATCAAAGTCTAGGGGTCGAAATAAGTTCGAAACTAATCTCTCATTGAAAGCTCCAGTTGAGACTGGCTAATAGTATTCAGTCGAAAAATATCATAGCTAGTTTATTCCCTTTTGGGTTAATAGCTCAAACACAAAACCTTAAAGCTAGATGTCAATTCGCGACTAGGTAATCTTGGCAGACCTAGCTAGAGTACATAATGATACTCAAAGAAAATAATTCCGAATTTTCCTCATGGCATCCTCGTGTCTCTTCACCGATTTCCTTGTGATAAAAGTGGAAAATACTTGTAACAGGTAGTTTCGATGTTTCAGAGTCGATTACATGTAGAGAAACAGCGTCGCAACGCAACGTAAGGTCTATAGCACTTCGTAAATGCACGTTTAGAAATGGTATGGCATTGCTCAATCCTCCCGAAAATAGCATCAAGTATGCATAAACTGGGCTTCCCGTCGCGGTGTCGGAAGTGACCCGAGCTTGACGCGTATGCGGGAGAACCGGAGGCCTCTCCCGAAGTAAACGCCTATCATTAATTCTACTGGCTCCACGCCTTAGAGGGGGGTGGCGCTGCCGTATCAATGGGAGAGAGCGAACACTGCCTTCCCACAGTTACATCTCCCGATTAGTCTAGATGACCGATAGGACTGCAGTTCGATTGAATGGCTGTCGATAGTGTAGAAGTCTCCTTTTGTCAGGCTGTTAGAGGCCTGTTACATAGTCGTTGGCTTTGGGATAAAATCTTGGCTAGATCGAAGTTAAAGCTCCCGTCTTACTATCTGTACCCATCGCTCCGTCAATCGACCATCCTTTATGTTTGATTCAAATTACCCAATCAACCCGATCATAGGATCATGAGGTCCCCGTGAGAACGTACCTGATTTATCGGCGAATTGAAAGGGTCTAAGCCCACAGTATTTCTAATAGGCCCATAGACTTGAGCTGTTTGTGGTTCAAAGAAGTGCTACTGTTTTAACATATCGCTAGCCCCCGAGCTCTATAAGTAGATACCGAGTTTCCGGAGGTGTTGTGATGCTGATACGCCTACGCTCAACGTAGGTAGCAATAGGTGATAACCATGCCTGCCGCAGTGATGTAGATACGTTGTGGTCAACCAACGAGATTCGATAGTGGCTGGCCAATTAAGTAAACAACCCCTATTACTCTAGTAGATACCATCAATACTGCTAATCGAGGCCTTGGTGCTCGAACTGTTTGAATGTGAATATGTATGCCATCCACCTACAGCAGGGCAACTAATCTGGAATCGGTCTAGATTGATCTAGAGTCAATCTAGAAAGGGTTACTACACTACTCCTGTATAGGTATGTGATTTCGGTACCCGCCTTATTTCCAGAATTGTTTAATTACCTCTTCTAGTCACTACTATGGTGAATTTCAAAATTTGTTGGAAACTGGTGTATCCCCTTTCTCTTCGCTATGACGATCTGTCAATGTTGCTGATTACGTTATAATTCTTGCTGCTGCGCCCCTACCCTCGCAGTACCCTCGTATTTCCGTCCGGGACCCTGTCAAGCTGAACCCTCCGAGCCGAGCCACATATTGCATAAGAACTACAGTAGCTAGGCCAATCAAACGAGATTAGGCTCCTTGCACCGCCACGACAGAACCTCTAAAACAATTAGATAATACTGGCGAAACTAGAATGACTCGAACGGGGCGAATAGTTTCCGACCCGCCGACGAACTGGGCGGTTCCCGTCCTGAAACTCATCATCGGCATGATGTCTGCCCACATCACTGGCAGATGGACGGCCTGCCCCGATGTATCAGATCAAACTACTATAGTATAGTATGTTTTACATGAGAAAACACCTAGTTTCACCCTTTTCAAGGTTGCACCCGTCACTGTACACTACACTTTACTACTACAGTAGTATGTCGTTACAAGGAGATGTGGGCGGGAATACGGGTCCGAATAAGTACCGTTCGCAGTGTAGGATAGTCACGGCGCTGGCCCCAATCAGCGGTCCGTACAAGTAGGTATTATGTAGTCCTCGGGCCATCAGGGTTGGATTTGCATGCTCACTGCAGGTCATTTCCCAGTCGCCCGGAACTTGCAACTTGAGAGACCGACCGTTTCTCTGTTATTATTGGATTGATGGCATTCTCCGTGGCTGACCCAACACCTGTCATACTATGTTATCCAGAGAGGACCGGCTCGGCACTAGCAGTCGCCGACTGTGAGCGCCTTCGATATGGTGTAGTGTACACTAGACTACATTATTTTGTGCTCCGTACACTACCTAGGTACTAAGCACTCTACATTACACTAACCTAGGTAGTGTATCAATCATAGTAGTGTAGTGTGCTGTAGTGGTGGTGGCTGTGCTTCTTGAAAGGAGATGGACAGAACGGCCCAGTAGATCCGGTTGGTTGATCCCATGTCATCTGGTGGCTAGGTGGTATTACCTAGCGACTATTCAATCTTCCCATGTTGCCTTCTACTCCATATATCTTCCAGGCTGCCATTTAAGAGCGAACCAGAACTCAAGAGATTTTTCGTTATTTGTGATCTGGGATAGAAGAGTGTGCACTAGCGTTCCATCGCTTAATAGAAAACCACCAAGCCGCAATCTCACTATTAGATGGCGATAGCAGCGCCGCAATACCGACATATCCAGCTGTGCATATAGGTGGAATCCAGAGAACGAACTGCCAACTCTATACCATTCTAAGGAATCACCCATCAGCCGCCCACGTTGTACTAGTTCATGTAGTGTAGGGAGACTTTGAGTAGTATGTCCGTAGACTGTAGTCCGTTGCATATAGTGTACTAATAAAATTTGAACGGTATGTGGGAGAGAGCGAGCCCGGCTGCACTAATAGAGGTAATTGACTCCGTTGAGCGCTATGCGCCATGTGAGTACAGGTGTAGTACCTATAGAATAGTTGGCTCATTTACGGATCAGCAGTGTACAGTCTACTTCCCCAGCGAATATCCGACTGCATGGACTTTGCCCCCCAATTGCTATTTCTAGAACGTCCTGGGCAGTACTGGGTACCTCAAAACCTGGTACAGCCTGTCTTTCGCAGGCAATGTACATAGATGTACCTAGGGTACTTATAAAGGTTGTATACCTAGGTGTAGTTTAAAAAAAGAGATTGAATTGGCAATACCTACTGTAAATCGATACCTACTTTGGTAATCTAGATCCGATCTCCTTGTTGCAAAATCAAAGATGAATGGGAAATGCCCCAATTCCAAGTCACCTATACTACACTGCCTGGTTAGTAGATGGATACTTGTTACGGATTATTCATCTACGTCTCATCATTGCCGTAGTATGTGGTATGTAGGTAATAGGTAGTAGTCGCAGTACCTAAGTTGCCTATTGTTATCGTTGTCGTCGTCGTCCTTAAGCACTTCATCGTCATCACTTACACCGCTTCTCCTTCTGCTTCTTGAGTATTATTAATTATACAGTAACCTGAGGTATGCTTTCTCTTGTCACGGTGACTGCACTATTGGATAGTAAGACTTGAAGAGGGAGCTGGCTTCGTCATCCATACTCCTCTCTGGCGTGTGTCTCTATGGAGGATTTTACCTTTAGGTACCTCTTAAAGTACTAGGTTACTAGGTAAGGATGTAAGTGGTATAAGCATTCTAATGAGGAGTAAGTATGCAGAAACCGGTGCGTGATTACTGCAAAATTTACAAGGTTTATATTCATAATGTTGGGACCTGATGCCTAGGACGAGAGGTACTCCTGTAGTATGAAATTATCGAAGCATAAGTAGGTTTTGAGCCCCGCCTTTTGGACCGATATGGGCGAATCACCAAGGTTTCCGGAGTCACGGAGAGAGGGATTGTTTTTGTTTAGCCAATGCTTCTGTCCTAACTTCTTCTACATTCTGTCCCCATTTCTCGACCAGGTAGCACACCCCCCATCTCGGCCCCCCATCACACCCTATCGTTCTCTATCACAGGAGCTTACGCGTCCCTTTCCCCCTCTTGCTCAGTCCTACCTATTGATCCCTGCCAGCATGCTTGACGCTTGACTAGCCCCAAGAACCCAACAAGCAACAAGTCCCGACCTTATTATAGTGTAGGTTAGTGTACTACTAGCTAAGTACCTAAGTGAATATAGGAGCCTACCAAGTTTGCCGAGCCACCCAGCAGACAGACAGTACTGGCCTACACTAGCACAGAACCAGTACAGTACCCAGCAGTACCCGGTACGCCCCAGTCAGCTAACTGGCAATGCCTGTACCTACACTAACTACTTACAGGTACTTTCATCCTTCCCTTTCCCATCCTCATGCGTTCTGGGATCTGTGTTCTAAGTTGTCCGACACACGGTTCTTTAACACTCCCTCCCATCCCCGAGGGATCTGCGTCTTCAATTCCTGATCCCTTTACCTTTTCCCAGTTTACAACCGAATCCCGCCCATCACTACTAATATTACAATAACATTTCAATCCGAATATCCCCATCTTCGCCGTCGATACCAGCATCTCGCCCACTTGCGGCAACGCATTCGGTCTATCTCTTGAGACCCATCAGCATTCTATAACCACCATCGCCATGGATGGTACTAGCCAGTCCACGGCGTCAATGAGGTCGTCGCCGACCGCTGACCCTCTTGACATGTTGGATTTAACAGAGTATGATACCATGTCATATCAGTCGCCGGCACTATCGCCCTCGGCCGCGAACAAGATGCAGTTCGCCCGACCTACGCCCACCATTGTGACAACGCCCACGACTATGCCTACGAACCAGATATTATCCGGCCCAAGCCATCAGTATGACCAGTATAAGCAACAGACGCCATTTGTACCCGGGGCTTTGGCTAACACTCTGGCTATTAATGAGAACAATGCTCACATGAATGGCTATAATTTGGATTACATCAACCCAGGCGACGAATTATTCGATTTCAATGCTACTCCTCAGAACCCCATAACAACACCTGACATGGATCTCGACTTCGAATCCCCAGCCGAGTCAGCCTTTTATTTCCCACAAGGTTCCAACTTGAACCTTCCCACAGGCAACCCAACCTCTCCCGCAGTCCCAACTCAGGTCAGCACAGTTGGGAGGATGTATCCTGGCATGCACCAGCGTGCTGCCCTAGCCAAGGCCCAGGCCCAGGCACAAATGCAGCAGCAGCAGCAACAGCAGGAGATTCAACGCCAACAAAGCCAACAGCGTCGGCAGCAGCAGAATAGGCCGTCCCGACCCAAGGTGGCCGAGCCGGCAGACCCGATAGTGGAACAGAAAATCACCCAGCTATTGAACTCGATGAGGTCGAAAGTAAACACGACGGAGCCAGAAGACAACACACCTCTCCTACAGGTCACTCGTGCTAAGAAGGAAGAGGACGAGATGGACGAAGATGAGCGTTTACTGGCCAGTGAAGAGGGGAAGAAGCTCAGCAGTAAGGAGCGGCGCCAATTACGGAATAAAGTGTCTGCTCGTGCATTCCGTTCGAGAAGAAAGGGTAGGGATCTAAGAAGGCATGAAATGATGATTTAGGCTAACAGTTTGCGTAGAGTATATCGGTCAACTTGAGCACGAGATTGCTACCAAGGTCACTGAAAACAACGACCTCCGCGCCGAAAACCGCGCTCTCTCAGAAGAAAACAAACGCTTGAACGAGCTTACCCGAATGCTCCTAGCATCACCCCAATTTTCTTCTTTCCTAGACAGACTCAGTTCGGACCCTGCCGCTCTGCAAGCACAGCCTCAGATGGAACAGAGACAGCCTCAACCCGCTCAAGTACCCAAGGACACCAACCCATATAATGTGATGAATATGGGACAGCAACAGCAGATTGGCATGGTTATGATTCCCGAACAGAGCATGGATTTCTCTATGTTGAGCCTAAACCCTGATAGCTTCTCTTACCAACCCCAAGTCTTCACGGTTCTTGAGACCCCAGAGCTTCCTGAAATTAATACTGATGCTCTTGCTGGGAAGACGTCAAATTTCGTCGGCGAATCCGTGTCAGATAGTGATAAAACCGATGCCCCGTCACTCGAGGCACCCGTCCCCTCGATGATTGAAAAGCCACAAGTTGAGGTAAACGCGGAACTCGCTCCCGCCGAGACTGAGAAGACAATCTCCAATCTCGATGGCGATATCTTTGATGATGATGATGATGGCTATTCTCTCCCATCGCAACGTCCCCTTGAGCTTGATACTGATGGGTTTTCGGCCGTCGACATTTTTGGTGGCATCGATCCTGAGAAGGCATTTGCCCGATACGAGCTAGTTGACTCTTCAGAGGAGGAGAAGATAGCTAGTATGGCTGCGAGACGTGTCGAGCGTCTCGCCGCTAACCTGGCGGCTACCATTTCCAGGTTAGAACTACTAGATTTGTGAATTACTTCGTCCACGACATGCAACTCCCTTTTTTTTTTTTTTCATTATTTATATAGTACGGCTAAAGGTCACAATCGATAGTTTGGCGTTTCTGGAGGGAAACTTGTTAATTTCTCATGCCAAAATGGCTTATACACCTTAGCATTTTGGTATTTAGTGAAGGTATCAATTAGGGGATTGCGGGTAAGAGAAGGGCTTTTGGGACTAAGGACGCATTCTTCAAGCACGGTTGTATCAAAAAGAAGCGCTGGCTATACATATCTACAGCGGAATGAATAGATGAGCTCACTTAACTGATATATTTGGAGCAATACATGCACCTGCTTCGTGCTTTGATTCTCGTTGTGCAGCTTGTAGGGTACGGGATATTTTAGTAGTATTAGATTGACTAATCAACGATGGACTTTTGAGGTATAAGGGAGGGATATCTAGTTCGCATGTTTTATCTCATCCTTCCACGCAAATCTTAGTTTTCCCTTGATGTATAGACTAGCTAGGCCGACTCACAGTTGCATTTAAGAACGAGCAATTCCTACACTAAATAACCGGCAGTGTAGATGTGATGAGACGTTTCAGTTTTGAAGTAGTAGGGTATATCAAGAATGAGACGCCGAGGCTACCTAGGATTAACCCTAACGATTATAGGCTTATCTTCTCTGCACACTCAAGACAGTACCACCCTATAGACTGTTATTAATTATCTAGCGCATGTGCCAACTTTGTCATCTCAGCGTTGCCGCTGTAGATTGCCAAGCTAAAGGCTAACCATGGCCTTAACTTCAAATTTCCGGTGCCTCGGTGCAACTTAAGCTTGCTTCCTTCTATCTTTGAGCATAGAAGTTGACAGCGAAACTTACACTTTTAACTTCACCGTTTTCCCGATCCCGGCCCTATCGGACTTCCATTAGGTGGATCATTATAGCTTCGTATCATTAAAACCCGACAACAACAACGCGGGGCCAGGAAATGTGCCGAACTTTCGATACGATCAAGTTAAATGAGAAAGGCTTACTCAGGACTGTATGCCTGAATTGTCGGCATTGCTTACTCTCATTTATCTACGAAGTCTCCAGGCCATTATAACAAGATGGGAATGATACTCTTCCAAAAAAAAAAAAAAAAAAACCGGAAGATCGGCGAATGTCCAACCCTCCCGGGTGACATCACTATTAGACGTCGAGCTGCTTTTTGCAAGTGCCAATCAGCGCGAGGTGCGGACGTTTATTTCGGGGCCCTGGGAGGAAGATAAGTATCGTTCGGTGTTAGCTAGTGCCTATACCCAGCGAACTTTAAATAACGACGACATTTATGATTTGATTCCAGGGTGCATACTCAGGTGCATATTGATCGCTGAACGTTAATGTTGATATGGATTCGTGAGGATCTATTCTTACCTGATCCTCCATCCATGATTAGCTCGCTCAGCCAGGTCATCTGGGTTTTAGAATGCTCCGAAGAGACTCGCTACTTAAACCTCGGGCGCCGAATATTACTATCATGTTTTCGTTCGAGGCTTGAGATCGGATGATTTCCAGCATCTACAACTAGATTTTCCTCATCCCGTTTGAAACAGCCAAATTAAATCTGAGACAAAAGATAGGGTGGTGAGATAGCTGACATGTACGACCAATTCAATACACCGCCTGATGCATCTCACCTCCTGATAGCCGGTCGAGCAGACGGATCATCTGAGAAGTTGACGGCGGGTAGGATGCGGCCGAGTCGTTATCGGAGGAGGCAGAGCTACCAGAGTAGTTACGGTAAACGGAGCCAAGGTGATGTCTCGAGCCGAAACCTCTTTAATCCGCACGACTGTGACTCGGTCCATGAATATAATTTGCGGGAGTATACCCAGATACTGGGTGAGAGGGCATACGAACAACCTCATCAGAGCGTCGGATTCTGGCATCCCAAGATGAGCAAAGTAAGGAAACATGTTCTTACACTCTGGGTCAGAACGAGTAAGTGCCTCGTCCATGGCAAAATCTAACTAGAGCTCCGGTATTGACGACAAACCTAAGTTGCCATTCTCATGGTATTCGTATTCGCCGTACTGTCAATGTACTGGGCAGTTTTTTACAATGTCCAGGAGAACTTGCGTAATCTGGAAGTCCATGTGGTTGACTTCGACAGCCAAGTTGCGCCGTATGATAATGTGACGGCCATCGTGGGACCGGTCATGACGGGCCTCACACGGCAGATCCATTCATCCTCGTTGCACCAATCGCTAGGCTACCGCATCATCCCTCCAGCCGAATACAGCTACAGCACGATCGCTGTGCGAAGGGCTGTGTATAACTGGGATGCCTGGGCGGCGATCATCATCAACCCAAACGCGACCTCGATGCTGCTTAATGCCGTCACGAGCGGTGACGCCTCGTATGATCCCACAGGCGCCGTTCAGTATATCATCCAGACAGCACGCCAGGAGAGCACGACGTACAACTACATCATACCACAGCTGCAAATTCTCACTTCCCGGTTCATGTCCCAGTTTGGGGCTGCATGGACTCAGATGATTCTTACCGACATATCCCGCTTTGCCCCTTTGATTATGGCGGAGGCACCCGCTGCCGTAAATCCCGGTGTTATTCCTTGTAAGTAACCCTCACAGTGAGCTTTTCTCGATTAAATGTTGTAAGAGTGCAAAGGCTCCTTCCCCAAAAGTGAAACCGCCTTACAAGCTCCCCATACCCCCGAGACGCCCTACTGATCACCATTAAAATGTCGATAACTGACTCGAAATGGCTGTAGTGCAGATTGATTTGAGGCCGTTCGAGCCCGCGACTGCTACACCGACCGTGACGATTGGATTAATCTACTTGATCATCGTAGCGTTCTTCTCGTTCTCGTTCTTCTTACCTATACACAACGTACGTATAGTGCCTCTCTAGCCCGTCCTCTCCACTATACTGTATAGAACGGGACTTCGTCCCTGGCTCGCATAAAGGTATACACATATGTATGCTAACAATCTCCCCTCCAAAAATAGAAATATGTCCAACCGCAAGGACACCCACCACTGCGCTTCTGGCATCTGATCATATGGCGCTGGGTCGCTACGGCGGTCTTATACCTATTCATATCGCTCACGTACTCGCTCGTGTCCCTCGCATTCGGCGTGCCGTTCTGGCGGCCGCCAGGATCGGCCACGGAGGCAGCCATCAACGCGACGGCCTACGGGCGGGGCTCCTTCTTCGTGTACTGGATCGTCAACTTCCTCGGGATGCTGGCGCTCGGCGTGGCGTGCGAGAACGCGGCCAGTGAGTAATTCTCGGAGTTATTTTGTTCCCGTTCTGGTTACTTTAAGAGCAGGAAGGTCTCTTTTTGGGCTGAATCTGTGTTTTAGAAACTTCCAGTTGTCTCAAAATTATCCAGATCATGCTCAAAACGGTAATTACTGACCCCGAGTGTTGTAGTGGTTCTTGGACAGCCGTGGACGGCGCTGTGGCTCATCTTCTGGGTCATCACGAACGTATCGACGTCGTTCTACCCCATCGAGCTTGCGCCCGCCTTCTTCCGCTGGGGCTACGCTTGGCCGCTGCACCACGTCGTGCAGGCGTCGCGGCAGATCATCTTCGATGTAAAGTCGGAGATCGGCCTCAATGTTGGTGTGCTCTTGGCCTGGGCGGTTATTAACACCGCTCTGTTCCCGCTCTGCTGCTACTTCATGCGCTGGCGCACTGAACATCGGCGGAGGGAAGAGCTGAGGACCAAGGATCGGTATGTGGTGCATACCACGGAGGGCGAGCGGGAGTTTCCTAAGAGAGAAGGCGATAGGCAGCCGAAATTGGGAAGGGGTTTCATGAGAGGTATCTAGGGCTTGGATATTTAATCGTCTGATGTTCTGACTATGTAGGGCGGGAATTTATAATGACGGTTGTTGGCCGTATTATATTAAGAGTCTAATCTGGAGTAAACACTTATTGTATTGTAGATTTGTAGGTTTATGTGAATAATTGGAACTGGCGGGGCACTCATATACTCAACCATGGCCGCCTAGTTTGCAGATGTCGGGTGCTCAACATTTTATCTTAGCGGTATGCTCAGACAGTTTAAAGTAAGATAAAATGCCAATTTAGTCGATATGTTTAAAAGGGAAGAAAAAAAAAGGAAGTGAAGCTTTTAACTTAATCACTCACTCCTCAGACGGTTCAAGGGGCGGTTTGAGAGGAGGGGTAAATAATTAAGTTAAAGCTTCGCTCCCTCCTTTTCTCCTTTTTTTCAAACACCTTGCTTTAGTCGGCAATTTATCCTACAGCTTTATTTTAACAGCTAGGGGAGAATGAACACGCCCTCGGGCACACAGCTGCCTCAGCAGTATCGCGGCTAAAGTATATGTAATAATAGTGTGTTGAAATGCAGCTAGGGAACAGCAAAGGGAGGGCAGCGGATCATGAACTTCTACCCCAGTCTATTCGGGTTTTCGAGAAAACTTGGTAGCCATCTTAGAATGTAGTAAGAGCTATCTAGTTTGTGGCTTGCACAGAGAAATTTCACCGAGAAGCTAAAGTAAATCATCAGCATAGGTTCGCCGGCTATCGTTCGACACTCGGCGTGGACGTCATATTGTGTATGCTTCGAGATTCTATTTTGGTTACTCTTGACTAATGCAGTTGCATTCCTCGGCATGCTCTTGAGCTAACTGACACACACCCGCCGCCTTAGTTCCATTACGGATAAGTTCACACTGAGTTCCCGTACTAGTGATTGTACCTACATCACACCTACCACGACCACAATCATAGTATCACATGCGTAGTAGTATGGCCGATGCCCAAGTTAACTATTCTAGCGAAAAGCTCTAGTACTGATAGTCTGACATGAAATCTACCGGGGAGCGTTCATTAGATAAGCGGGTGAGATGACGGGGCGACTGGTGTCATGAGATATGTGTAGATGTCTAGCTCATGTTGGTGGGACGCGAAGAGGAATATCCATTCCTCTTGGTATCATCATGGGTCCATAGATAACGGGTCCTTACTGAGGTTCATAGGGAGGGAAAATCGACCGCTAGTGTAAGTCAGTATATGCTAAAAGCGTAAGCGAGGTTAAAAACCGCTACACCGGTATGACTGCAAAGTATGGTGTTATTACACCGCCGATCTATTCTGGTACCTAATATATGTAATAAGATCAGATATATATTAATCACCACGCATTGTCGCCGCTGTCGCCAGCCCGTTCTGCCCTGTTCCTGCTCTCCCTCGTGCTCTTCATCAGTCTTTTCCGGTTTTGTTGCTCCTATGCTACAACCACTGTTACTGCTATAATCATGATAGCCTATATAAAATAAAACATAATCTAACTTTTGGTATTATCTAATATAAATAATTACTAGTGATATGAGAAAGGTGTGAGGCACATTATATGAGAAGATCCTCACAAGACTACGGCTTGGAAGCGTGCGGCTCGCCGCTCTCCTCGACGACCCCGACCGCGGAGATGCTATACTGACTACCCTTTTGTCTCTTCATTTCATCGTGGTTGGGTCGCCGAGAGGACGGAAGATTACTTAATTGAACCACGGTTGGCTAGTCGGGTGGCCGATTGATACTACGTGCATACTGCCTGTCTGTGCCGGCTGAAAGGGCTGGAGATAAGGTCAAGATCATGGGTTCGCTAGGCCGTTGGATTATATTGTGGAATCGAAATCTTGTTCGCTTGCGATACTCTAAAATAGGCATCCCTGTAATACCTATTTCAGGGCGGGCTTGGTAGTTTTCCTCTCGGTGGTATTCGTAGGAAAGAATGTTCGGTCGTGTATTAAATGGGAAAATTCTCAAGAGACGAAGATCGGGGTAGGGTGTATAAAAAGACCTCTGACGGAGACTGCCAAGCCTTTTTCTGACTTCTACACCAATACGACACAATGAGCAATCATTCCTAACGGTGATATTATTATGTGTCAGGCATTCCTATGTCTGCTCAATCACTGATTACATGAATCTGTGAATTTTTCTTAAAACATTCAATTACAGGTGCCTCAACACAAACTCACAAAGAATCCAACTAATGCAGTAGCAATCAAACCACATAAAACACTTAGGTACGTACACTCAAAGCCACAAGCGCACCCCCTCTCCCACTAAAGCTTGAATATTTATAAACAACGGCCAATATAAATCATATTCTACTAATTATTAAGCTATGTAGGTGTTGGACGAACTAGTCATCGGAATGATGGTGTACACTGGGGTCATCTGTCACGGTCTTGATGTTGCCACGATTTTTACCTTTTTACCTAGCTAGGTAGCCAAGCTTCGGCCGGGTACTGCCATGTACATACGCGGGTTATAGACGCTACATATTACCAGGTATCTCACGTACATATTTGACTGCACCCGATTTCGGAACCGAATCCAGAAGCAAATCGAAGAAAATGTGATGTTACGGTGTTACCTCTTAGCGTCAGGTATGCAGGCAGACCCTAGCAGACCCTAGCAACTTCTCGGAGGTTACAGTCTTGGCTCCATGCAAGGGAGGATTTCTAAGGAGGTCAGGTATGATTCGTCTAGGCTGCCAAGGTGGAATAACGATTTATATCGACACTATTGTCCTCGGGTGCAGCCCAAATAACCTACGTACATAATACATGCGTTGAATCGTTCCGTGATGAGATCATAACGTTCGATATTGTTCGTAATTTTATGCCCAGTTTAGTAGGTACTCAGAAAAGGATCATGACCTGTAACATGGCCACTACTCTGGTATATACCGGTATATATATTTGTATCTCGTAGCGTTACCAGCAAATGCAGGCTGTTAGCAAATAGGCAGTTACTAGTTAGCAATTACCCCTTTATTCTCGGTGTAGTGTATTACCCTCCCTCCGTCTTCTCCGTCTTCTCCGTCTTCTCTCTTAGTTATATATACCCAGGTACCTAGTAGACACCCTGGTGCCGAGCCCTGTGGACGAGCCTGCGGTGCATCAGCAGTACAGTAGCGTACACTATTCACAAGGGACCCCCCCTCCACCCCCTGACACTGCCCCGAGAAGCACCCTGAGAAGCCTGAAGAAGCCAGAGAAGCCAGGCGGCGGCCATGCTTCAGGCGATGCAGGGGCCAATAGGGGATCTGGTAGATCTGACAGGACACTAATACCCACTGTTCTCTCTATAGTAAGGTACCTAGGTACCTTACTTGGTACTAACACTTTCGGTCTGTTCACTAGCCACAGCGCAACAATGCCAGAGCCTGTCGAGATCTACAGTGATAAAATTACCTGTTCCGGTAGGTAACAGTCTAACAGTCCAGCGGTGCAGCGGTAGTCTAGCGGTAGTCTAGCAGTAGTCCAGCAGTAGTCCAGCAGTCCCTCCCGGTAAACAAGTCGTGTTCCAAGGCAATTAACGGCCGCCGCCTTTTCCTTAGCGCGGGGCCTCGAAGTGGACGCCACATTTTTTTCCCTCTCGTAACAGACGCGGAACTCGACAACTCGATTAAAAAAAATTAATTTCTATTTTGCACAGATAGCACAGATCTATCTACCCTCGGTAGACAATTCTCGCGACACATCATCCAGCGCTGGGCCTGGTCAATTGGAAATTCACCCCGGTCTTTGCTTACTTCAGACAGACAGACAGAGTTTGAGAGAGACAAAGTCTGTCACCACTTAGTTGTCACTACAGATGCCGATGTAGAGCACCGAAACCGTAGACAACGGCCGTTAGTAGCAGCAGCAGCAGAAGAAGAAGAAGAAGAAGAAGCAGAAAGCAGCACCATCACCAGCAACAATAGCAGACGACCGACCAATACACACACTCGCTCACTCACACACTCACATACACAAAAAAACGTCTTTCGAGGTGCAAGGCTGTGACCCGACCAGACCCGACCTAACCTGGAGGCTTTGTGTGATCGATCGCACAATTGCCATGTCGTATCTGCCAACCAAACGACAGCGATCGAATACGTCGAGAGAGTCCAGCAACGCAATCCCGCAAACTACCGCTCCCCCCCTGAGACAACAGCAGCACCCGAGCCACCTAAACGGGAGTCTCGCCCTGTACCCGACTGCCTCGACCACAACCGGCTACAACAATGGCCCGTACGCTGCCGCGACACAACCCAACGCCGCCTCCTCTGCCCACCATCAAGCCGTCACCTACGCTTCGTACTCGGCCGGTCCGGTGACGACGCAGCAGCACAACGGCTACGGAACCGGCGGATACCAGAGCAGTGCTTCCACCGCAGGATACGGTGCCACTCCCTACAGCCCTCAACACCAGACCAACCCCTATGCCACCCAGTATACACATGCTCAACCGAGTCCTCAGCTCTCGCCTCATGCCGGTCACTACGCCCCTACAGCCCTCGGCACCGTCCAGAATGGCGGCTATACTCAGACACATACCCACAATCCTCAAACTACCGCAAGGATGACATATTCGCCTGTCTCCACGAGCCACCCCACCGCCGCCTCCTATAATCAATCAGCGCCACAAAGAAATAATGCTGCCGTTGCTGCCATGTCTCAGTCACAGCATAGCCTTCCGTCCTACGGAGACTCGTATGCATCGCACACGCCGACACATAGCGGCCAATACCAGACCGCATCACCATCGTATCCAGACCCTAGTGTGGCTACGCACTATAGCCCGGCACCTTTGCCGACGCCCCAGTCTCATGACGTTTCCCGGCACATGTCAGAAGACTTGGCCGAGAACGATGATGAAGACGCCCAGGGAGAGCCAGCAGATGAGTCGACTGAGGTATGAATCCAAGTCCCATAAGCTTCCCACATCCCCCCCAAACCCCTTTAGCTTATGAAAGACGCCGTTTAACTCTAAATCATGTTTAGATGTATACAAACCCAGAGCCGTCAAGACCTGTATCCTCAATACCAACTCCTTCAACCGACCAGTCAAAACCAGGGGAGATAAGCTGTTCGTGTAAAAAAGGACGTGGCAAGAAAAAGGCCTGCATTTCGTGTGGATGCAGCAAATACGGTCTTAGCTGCAACTCCGCATGCTCCTGCGGGGGTGCCTGTGGGAACCCTTTCACAGATCTCTCTGCCTTCTTCGGTCCAAGTGACGCATTCTCGAAGCCATGTGGTGCTAATCCGTGCTTTGCAACATGGCTGAGGAATCAGCCTAATGTTGAGGAGCTAGATGTGGACTTGATGGTTGATATGTTGTTATCAGACGACGAATCATGGGCACAGATCCGTGAGTACACCGAGGCGTTTCAACAGTGGGAGGAACAATGGAAAAAGGCACGTGGTGGCAAGGGTAAAAAATTCAAGGATGAGCGAGAACGGCTCGAGTTCGAGCTTCTACGCGGTGGATTGGGCAATGCCGGACCAGACGACTTCTATGGCTATAGGTACAGCTTTTGCCAGAGTCAGTGGGTGCCTGCAGAGCTCTGGGATCACTGCCCCGAGTGTCGGATGTGTCGCTCCAATGTGGAGTGGCATTGTCAAAAGCACGATCGCTGCACCGAGAATCGCGTGTGTCCGAGCTGCGCATCGACCACGCTGCCATATCATCACCAACAACAGCAATCACAGCAACGACAGGTCATGTACTCAGGGCAAGGTAGCTAGAGCTCCTACACACGAATAGGCATGAGACATGATTTGCTCGCCGGACTTACGATAATTTCATCTCAACGGCGTACATTTGGGAATATGATAAATGGCTAGCGGACTTTTGGAGTGAGCATTATGGCTTGTAGGTATATATGACTATGGTGCCTAAATAGATCGGACGGACGGAGGCGCTAGACGAATGAAGGATCATCCGATACCAGGTTGGCTCGGCATAAATCAACACACAACGACGGCCTTTCCGTCCTGGTGTTCGCTGTGGCAGGTTTGCCTTGCTCGGGTAGGGTTAGTAGATCAACTGCGTCTACTACTGGGATACGCATTCGGGGATCCACTCTAACGACATAGATATTATAATTTTCAGATGTTAGTGTTATCACATACTAATATCTGAAATGGCATGAGTCGGTTTTCAAGATACTATGTCGAGCATGATGTGGCTACCTCGCTGGCACCAGGAGAGGGAAATTGACGCACTTCAAGCCAACGTCGAGAACATAATAATACTCTCGAGTGACAAGATAAACCTGAATTCAGCAATATTGAACGTCTACACCCAGGTCTCGATTCGCGGGACGGGGCCGGGTCCATTTAAGCTTCTGTCAAAACGTAACAAACTTTCTTCGGTAAGTCTAGTAGTACCTTAAGTATGTAGTGATACGACTTGAGGTAGCCCAACATATCTACCTCAACCTCAGGTGCCACAGTAGGACTTATATGCTTAGCCTCGGTGTGATGGCAATTACTAACTTCGGCCCAATAAGTACCAATGAGTTGCGGCCTAAGCCCTCTTGTTCCACGTGCCAAAGCCGGCATCACGAAAACGGAGCCGATGGTCTTTCGCTGTGCTAATGCTTGTTCCCGCGCCCGGGAAAGAACATCGTGGCCCCTAGTCTAGTCCCTCTCGACGGCTTGGCATCTCTTCAAATCGATGGTTCGAGAATGCGTCAGTCGGGATACCAACTAGTCTACATTTTCTTTACAACCCCGCCAAGCTTGGATGGGCACATTGGTGGATTCTCTCCAATAGGATACGTAGCGCTTAGACCCCAATAAGGGTTTCTATGCTGACTGACATTTCACACATTAGACTGTTTTCCTCGTACTTGGACTGAAATAAAGAAGAACTGGAGGATGTGGCGGCTTGCACTCTTCATTTGTCCACCAAGCACCTATCGTCTTACCTCATCTTGTATATGTGCGCACCATAGTCCCCGCCAAAACTCGATGCATGCTCGGTTAACCGCAGTTGTTACGATCCGGACAACATTGCGACAACCTATATAATGCCCCTATTATATGATCTGCGTGATTAATCTAGCCAGATATCAACGCTAGCTCCAGGCTAGTATTTCGGTCCTTACTGTTGTGTGTAACTGAAAATAAACGGCATAGTTTAGGTAGTCCAAGCCACGAGTTAGCCTCCAACGGACCAACTACCTACTGCTGAGCTTACCAACTAAATTTGCAGCTATCGTGAGAAATCGAGTGACGTCAGTTAATTATCTAACTTGGGTTAGTCCGGTTGCGGACATTTTCCGGTAGTCTCTTATTAAGTACATAAATGTATATATCTTTACTACAGCAGCAAACCGTCCACACCACGACCACTTCCCCCATTACTCCCGGGTAAATCTCTTCACTCACATTCCTTTTATACCCACCCAAAGTCGCTAGACTGAACAGGTTACCTATGCTGGATAGCTTGCCTAGTGTGCGTGGGTGTTGCCCAACAATACTTATGGCGGTATGCCTCATCAGCAATCGTTCTAATGGAACTGGAACTAGAACTCTCAACTCGGTGGGTGTGTTGCGTTGCTCCTATTACAAGGAAGCCAATGTTCAAGATCCCTGAATAAACGGTTTGCCAACGCCATATAAACCAAGGAAAATCCTCGTATACTCATCAATCACGCCGTTGTTTGCCCCAACCATCGAGAGAGTCGGAGAAAAAAGAGAGAGTATGTTGAGTAAAGAGTTGTTGGTCGACGAGGATCCAACTATCCATTTAGTAACACCCACCATTGGTGATTCAGCTGGCAAATCAGGCACAGCTGTTTTCTGTTGGCTCCCGAGATACAGCTACCTTTTGCCACCCATAGGTGGTTGCACTGCCGGGGCTACGGGAGTGGGCTACGAAGGAGGCCGATTAGGGTGGCCGATTAGGGAGACCGGCTAGGGATGCGCACACGACTGCCCGTGCTCCATTCTAGAAACCAACAGTCATTATCGCGGCCATTCACGTGAGCCCATTCTTCCTTGCTAACCTAACATTGGAAATACCAGAACAAGCAGCATGCCGGTAGAGTTGGGCTCGCTCGCCATGGCGCGATGTCCCAAGGAGTCTAAGGCCATTGCGTTGAAAACCGCTTCAATAATGTGGCCTTCATCTGGCGCCCCCTTGCGGCCTAACACGTCGTTTGTGTTCTGTCGTGTCATGTCTTGATACTTAAATCCGTCCCCTTGTAATTTTATCAATCTGGTGTCTGTGCTCCGTTTCACCTCTCTCTCTCTCTCTTTCTTATTCCTGAGGGATACTCTTTCCTGAGATCATAGTTCTTAGTATTGTTTGCCAGAGCACGGAACCCTTTACATTTGTTCACAAACCAGTTATCTACTAGCCATCCAACTATCACATACCATGGAGCAGGAAGCTGGGACTTAGCTCTGGCCAGAAAAAGCTACCATATGCCTTTAATCAACCGGGCTTTCGGATCGACTGATAGCATAAGCCTCCTTATTGGATGTTGCGCCGGGCTTAACCAGCACCACTTCATCATACCAATGAATCGGTCTTCCTCATAATCCACTAGACCGGTCGCCATTAGTCCCGAGGAAACTGCTTCTGTGCGATACCGCCACGCCGGATCACGATTACTAGTCCGTCACTTCCGGCCAAACTCAAGAAATGGATATTGATAGACCTGGAAAGGAGCCACCGTTCCTACAGTTGCCTGTTGAATTGTTCTTACAGATCTGGGAATACTTGAGCGTGGATGACATTCTAGCTTTTCGCCTGGTTTGTCGCCGTATCGAGACCCTGCTATTCGACCCCTTTTGCAGAGAGTTCTTCACCGAACGACGATTCTCCATTACTTTCCACAGCTTAAAAACCCTCGTGGATATCTCATTATGCCCGCGACTGAAGAATTGTTTAACGCGCCTCACTATTGGGCTTGATCGTCTCCGTATAAGTGATGCCTTAGCGCGCTTTGCTGACAATTGGGATTCCATCCACTTCCCAGATCCCCCACTGGTGAAGACCGGTATTGACCCATACAAACTTGAAGCTCTTACTCACGAACAGGAGTTCCTTGTGAATAGTGGCAAATTTCAGCTCATGCTAAGCGAAGCCCTTGGCAATCTACTATATCTGGAAGAATTCAGCTTGAGAGACCACAACGTACCCAGAAAAAACAGACGCGCAGGGTTAAACCAACTTCTTGTGAGCTATGGGTGGTCTCGTATACTTGAGGAAACGGGAATCGACTTCACGGACACCGAATCCCACCTTTGCAGTTACGATGAGCGCTTCGTTGACATAGTCTTCTCAGGCGCCCTCCTAGCGCTAGCTCAAACTCAGATACGGATAAACGCTCTAACGGTAGATATTTCCCAAGGAAATGTCGGCTTGTCTAGCTCGGCTTTCTCTTTGCCAGGATTCTTCCATCAGGACGTTCACCCTACTCTATTCAATCTCCGCTCTCTAGACCTGTCTGTTAGTTTCACACAAATCATGCTTGGCAGTTACTCCAGCCGCTCAAACAGTTTCATGAGGTGGCAGACGCATCAACTGTTTGCTTTCCTACAACAGACACCAAATCTAGTCACTCTACGGGTCGAGTCGAAGGAACAAGGGTTCTTCGCGGATGGAATTGTAGATTGGCTCGCAAATCTACTTGACGACCAGACCGAACCCGAAAAGTACAGCGAGGTTGACGAGGCCCATTCTCGAGTAGTGCGTTTCAGTGCCATTTGCATTTAATTGCACGACACAAGCTAATAAACTCGCAGATATTTCCCGGCGATCCTACAGCGATGATGCTTCCCCATTTCGAGCATCACTTTCACGCACTCACGGAGCTACAGCTGGGGAACATGAGAGCGCCAGCACGAACAGTTTGCAAAATCATGCGCGGCTTATCTCGCTCCTTGCGGCGACTGACCTTCTACAAGATGGCACTGTGCGTGAAAAGCGACGACGACAATGAACTCGACAACGATCCTGAAAAACCGAATGCGTGGAGTGCAGTCTTTCTATACATGCATGGTTCAGTACAACTAGAGCAGCTCGCCTTGTCTTCTCTAGAACATCACACACCGTCATGCTCGCGGCAAAATGGCCATCCCGTTGCCTTCTTCCCCTCGAACTTCGGAGTCCAGTCAGGGCCATCTAATGGTCTACTGCACGCTTGGTCACATCAAGGGGGCGTCGATACTATCAGGGACTTTCTTAGGGAGCTTCATTCGAAGACAATCATATTATGTAGAAAATGCAAGCAGAGGAATGCAGGATACCGGTCGGTCGAAGAAATCTTGGAGATTTGAGTCCTTCGAGTTCGACTAGTGGTTCCTCAAGTAGGCTGTCGCTAAGCCGATTACAGTCCCTTGTCGATGTTAGGTAGTTTAGAGAGCCAAATTGAGCATATTATCTTTTCTTCCTACCATCTAAGTTCTATTTTGATTCTCGGGGACTATCTCTTCCCGAAGAATCGCGGGGATTGCTTAAATAAGTAGTAACTTTACAAACCCTCTTGAGTATTGATACGTTATTCTGGCATCTTGCTTATTATGCACCATGTTGCCAAAGGGCGCAATCTCACCTTATACCCAGCAAGTAGATCTCTTAACATTTCCTAGTACCACGGAATTGATATTCTTGGTAAGGAATCCTCGATGTATGTGGCCCCCCGCCCCCTGAGGGGTTGGCCTCAAGCATGCATATTACCAGGGTCGGTTGTGCATGCACAGTTGCAGATCGTCGTGACGATGCATCCAACTCCCGCATTTTCCGAGAGTCACGAGGAAGGTAATTTTTTTTGCCCGGTAAGCCAGCAGTGGTAGTGCCGCACCAAGATTGAGGAAATTGTTGTAGTTCGGAACTTTTTTAATATTCACTACCCGTCCTTGATTGATCTGATTTCAAGCATGCAGGCCATCACGACCCAAGTCCGTTATTGAATGGCTCTTTCTATCGCCAAATTCCATCGCGAGTCCGGAAGCACGGCACACGTGACACTGCTTGTGCGATTTAAGCTGGAATTACAGCCCCTCACAACCACTTCTCCCCCTTGCCATGATGCGAGATGAAGTCGCCGCCATAACCGGTCTCCAAGCTCGCGAGATGGATCTGCGCGAGTATTTTCGCGGCCGCTTCTTCGGGGGTCGTGGTTTCGCTGAAGTCTGGGGAGTATTTCCTGAATGCCGCGCCCTGTCCCATCACGGCCTTCATCTGTTCCTCCGTGGCTATTAGGGCGCTGGTCAGTAAAAAGCAAGTCTAAAGGTCCTAGGGCTTTTGAGGGGCAGTTTTTCTTACCACCATCGTACATGCCCGTGTTCACGAACCCCGGGCAGATGTTCAGGAACAGCACGCCCTGGTCGGCGTACTGCGCGTGGAACTTGACGGCCGTGGCGTTCATCGCGGCCTTGCTGACTGCGTACGGCGCCGAGAGAAGGAGCTTGAACTCTCGTGCTAGCTCGTTGTCCGCGTGGCCGGAAGATAGGGTAATGACTTTCTTTGCGTGCCCTTTGAGGATAAGCGGCATGTAGATGTTGAAGAGGTGGATGTTTCCGATCACGTTGATCTTGAAGCATTCTAACATGTCCTCCTCCAGCCTCTTAGGGTCTATCTCACCTCTGTGAAATTGTCAGTCATTGGGTAATGGTTGGTTCCGTGGTGATCGCTAGAACGTACAGGACCCCAATGCCATCGTACTGGGACCACTTGGAGATATAGCCCGCGTTGGCGATGATATAATCGAGTGATCCATTAACGATAGGGGCCACGGTATCTACGGATTTCTGGTTTCCGGTTAGCCTTTTCTAATTTTTCAAATGTGCAATGCTTTCTTATGACTGACCTTCAGCGATTCATAGTCTGTCAGATCTGCCTGAACAATGTGGATGTTGGGCCGGTTCAGCTTGGCAAGCACTTTTTTATCCGTAGCAGTCTTGTCACGGACCAGGCCCCGGACCAGGCCCACGACCACATTGTTGGGGTCTTCTGAAATCTGGCGTAGGAATCCAAACTGAACTTGACCGTTAGCTTTCTGGAGTTGATACTCTTATTAGGGGGTTGCTTTCACGTACGCCAATGCCGCGGGAAACGCCTGTGACCAAGTATGAAGGCATCTTTACTTTGATGAAGGTGATTGGAAAATAAGCTATCTAATGGCGGGCTCGAAATGATTTAGAGTAGATGATGCTGCTCTTTTGATACGGCATTTCATCGATCCGATCTCCAGATTTCGTCTCTCAATACTTATACTCGAGTAAACTACTGTAAGGGTGGGCCGCAAGATTTCGAAGACCATAGTGAACCGCATGCGGAGTTCCGGGCATTGTGACTCTTTCCATTATGACCCAAACACCAATTATTAATCTTCACATCGTGGTTTTGCTTGCGGACACCTTCCGGCCGAAATCAAGTCTGTAGTCTACCGGTATCCTTATATGATAACTTGATGTAGGCCGCAAGTAAGTCTTGACAGGTTGGTAACAAGACTGCCAAGACCACTGAGCTAGATAGAGAGCTTAGAAATGATTAGATATGAAAGCATCACGAGTACAGATCCTATATGCAAGGGAAACCAGCAGTAAGGCGTGGGGCCTATTAGACCCCAATTGTGTTGAAGCCCGACGGGCATAATAAATAGGCCTTAGGAATCCTAGATTCCCAAAATAGTTTCCGGAACCCAAAAACCTTGAGACCCTTGGAGAATTATTAGTTGAATCAACAGAGTTTCAAGCCCTAGAATACTGGCCCTTGTCACAAAGGGTCCTTAGAAGTAACTATGCAAACCTCATGGTATGTATCACCACGGATCAATTAGCTAACTAGTTAACATCTGTTTTAATCAATCACAACTGTAAATATATACAGTTAGAAATCAAGACTACTATAGTTATGGTCGGTACTAACACTAGCTATTAAAGCTCGTGTGGAAGGCACGGATGGGGTGCCCATATACTCCTCTCTGCCGATGCCAACGGTGGGCCATTACCACATTTCCAACAAAACTATTTTTTTTTAGAAATTCCGGTTTTGCCCCACTAGTTTATTTGTACAATAACTAATAAAACAAAAAAAAAATCAAAGCCTTATTAAACCTAGGTTTTTTATATTTAATATAACTGTTTTAGCTATTAAACTATAAAAGCTATTAATTATTTATAGCGTACAAAATTAAATAAATAAGCATATATAAGTAAATTTAGCTTTATATAACAGTAAAAACGCAAAATAAAACAATTGTTTTATTTTGCTTTACTTATTTACTTTTACTTTTATATAATATTAATAATTGTAATAGTTTAGCTATTGTTACAAACTAACAAAAAAATGTTGGATTATACTAAGTAATAAAGTAAGAAATGCAAGCCTATAAAGCATAAATAAAGAGATTACTATTACTTAAGCTACTAGTTGCGCTAATAACTAAGTATTAAAGCTAGTTTTAGCGCACATATAAACTATTGTAAATTTAGGCTAAAATAAAAAATAAAGTTATACAACAATATGTAATATAACGCATGGACCACCACCAGGCTGTCATATCGATAAGGAACGCACGGGCCACAACCCACAAAGTGGTAATTGTATTATATCCAATTCTAAAAGACCGCAAGCTTCGCTGTTCCTTTTTCCTTTCTTTTTCTTCAGCTTAAAATCTTAGTCTATAGCATTAATATAATGTTGTAAAGCATTTTACACGATTGTAACATGTAACATAATTGCAATATATTAAAATTTAACAATTAAAAGTTTTATTATTTTTATTTTTATTAAAAAACTAAGCTTTTAATAACAAAACAGCAAAATTATTATAATATCAAAATTAAATTTAATTATTTTTAACTTTTTTAACAACTTTTATTTATAAAAAAAAATTTTTATAAATAATGCGTGCAATAAAAACTTATAAAAATATATAGTTTTTAAAAAAAACTAAGCTTTATAGCTTATAAAACTGTTATGATTATATAAAATGCTTTACAATATTGTATTAATGCTATAAACTAAAATTTTAAGCTGAAAAAAAAAAAAAAAAAAAAAACAGCAAAGCTTACAATTTTTTAAAATTAGATATAATATAATTACTACTTTATAAATTATAGTTTATACATTTTTTATTAATATAATAATTTAGTAATAGTTTATATATTATATTTTTTTATTAAAACTAAAATATAAATTTTAATTTATATTAATGCTAAATATAGCGTTTAGTTATTATAGCTTTTTTTAACTTTTTAGCTATATTATTATCTAAATAGTTTTTTGCATATTTATTTGCAGCAACTGCACGCATTTATTTTTTTAGTTTAACTAATAGCTTTAAAGCTTTAAAGTATAGCTTATAAAATTGTTCGAATATAACAAATATATTTTTAAAGTTTTTTGCTAAGTATTATATATTATTAAAATTATATTTTTGCTAAAAAATTTAATATTATAATATGTAATATTTTTTATATAAACATAATTTTTTTATTTTGTTTATTTTATACTTAAATTTTTTATTAATATTTTTAAATTTTAAAAGCGTTTAAATTTGTTATAATAATAAATTGTTATTTGCTTTTTATAATTAGTTAATATAAAATAAGTTTTTTATTTTATATAATAAAAATAAATTTAAAACATAGTTATAGCTTTATTTTTTTAAAATTTTAAATAGTTTTATAAATTATAAGTTTAGCTAAATAGTTAATGCTTATATAAAAAACTTTTTTTTTTTTAAAAAATATTTTGTTTTTTATTTTAAAATTAATTAGTTTACGCTTTTTATTAGCTTATAATTTTTGTTGTTTTTAAACTACTTTTGTTAATATATATGTTATTTTTTAAACTTTTTATATTTATTTTATTAGTTTTAGTGCTAGCTTTTGCAGCAGCATACTAATTTTTTTGTTTAAAAGTTTTGTTAATAATAAGTTATATATATTAGTTTTTAAAGCTATTTTTAAAAAAGCTATATTTAGTAATAAATGTTATAATAAATTATAAATAAAATTTAATCTTAATAAATAAAAGCTTTAATTATTTTAATATTTATTAATATAAAATTATAATTATTAATTAAATTTTTAGTTAATAAATTTAATTACTTTTTATATTTAAAAGTAATAAGCGCTATTATTGCAATGTTTTGTTTTAATTAATTTATTAATTTTTTTTATAAAATTTAATATAAAAAGTTTTATGTTATTTAACAGCTAATAGTTTAGCATGCTAAAAAATTAATATAAAAAACAATAGTATTATGCTGCTACTGTTTTTATTATATTAAATTTTTTATTTAAAAATATAGCTAACAAATAGTTAAACTTATTTATAAAAGCTTAAACGTAATTATAGTTTTAGCAGTTTTTTAATATATTTTTTTTGTTTATTATTATTTGTTTTTATATTGCTTGCAATATTAATATTAAATATAATAGCTTAAATGTTTTATTTTAAAATATTTTATTTTTTTAATAATTGTAGCAGTTGCATATATATTTTTTAATATTTTGCTTTAAATAAAGTTAATAAAAATTTTATTTAATTATTTTAATTGTTTTATTTTAGTTTAAATAAGCAGTAATTTTAAAGTAATATAATTTTTTAATTAAAGCTGTTTATAAAAAAATAATATTATTTAAAATAGTTTTAAATATTTATAGCTAATAATTTTTATAGCCTAACTTTTAAGCTTTGTTTTTTTTTTTAATTAGTTTTATTAGTTTAGCTTTTTTAAGTGCTATTTTATTGTTTTTTATAGCAGCTATTAGTTTTTTTATAGCTTAAAGTTTAATTATAATTAAAATGTGTTTTTTAGCTTTTTATATTTTTATTATAAATAACTTAGCTGTTTTTTTAAATAAAACATTAATTACTACGTTTTTTTTTTTAAATTTATATTAAAAAATAATATTAAAGTTTATTAAAAAATTAGTTTATTAAACTTGGCGTATTAAAAGCATATGTTTAATTAAAAAATATAAAAAGGTTTAATAATTAATAATAACAAAAAATTTTTGTTTTAAAAGCTTTAAACAATAATATTTTAAAATTTATATTATAGTTAACATTTTTTTGTTTTATATAAAATAAGCTTTTTTTAATACAATTATTATTTTAAAAAAATATTTTACAAGTTTTTATTTTTTGTTTTTTTATTGCTACTAAATAATTTTGTTAATAACGTTTTTTAATACGTTAATTTTTATTTAAATAAGTTGCTTTAAGCAAAAAAATGTTAATATTAATGCTTAATATGCTAATTGCTTTATAGCTTTAAAAACGTTTTTTTGTTTTAAGCTTTTTTTAAATAAAACGTTTTTTTTAAATAATTAGTTTAATAGTTCTAAAATATTGTTAATATAATAAATAAATATATAAATAAAGTTATATAGTTTTAAAAAAAATTAAACTGTTTTAACTTTGTTAAAGTTTTTAAACTTTTAGTTTATAATAGCTTTAATTTTTATTAAGTTAATTTAAATACTAACTTTAGCTTTTATAATAACGCTTAAATAATTTATTATAATAATATTAAATTAAAATTTTTTAAAATTTTTTTATAATTAAACTTTATATAAACAATAAATAACCTTTTTGTATTGTTTTTAATACTTTTTTTTTAGTTTTAAATATATTAATATATTATTAGCATATATATTAACAAATTTGTTTAACAGTTTTTATAATTAAATATTAATAAAAAATTGCTACTAAGCTAAGCTTATTTTAAAACTAAAAAAAAAACTTTTTATTAAAAAATTTTTTATTAAATATAAAAAGCTATAAAATATTAAAAGTTAATTAATATATATAGCTAATAAAAAGCTTTAATAACGTTAAATTTAAAATATTGTTTTATATTTTAGCAATTATAAATAATACTGTTTAAATCTAAAGTTAAAACTACTTTATTTTTTAAGTATTAATTTTATTAGCAGTAATTAATATAAAACTTTTGTTTTTGCAAATACAGCTTAAAAACAAATAAAATTAGCGCTGTATTTATTTTTATAGCTAATTTAATAAAGTTTATTTTTAGCAGCTAGTTTATTATTTTTTTTTTTAAAAGTAAATATTAAATTAAAGTTTAATATTTTAAAAGCTTACTGTTTTATACTTTTTTATTAAGTTTAAAAACTATATTGTGTTTTAATTATAATAAAAATAAAATGTTTGCTTTTTTTTTTAAAAAAAAACTTTTTAAATATGCTAATAGTTTTAAAAAAAAATGTTAAACTAAAGTTATATGCTTAAAATCTTTGTTTGCAAAAAACAGTATACGCTTTTTATTATACGTTTTTTAAAGCTTATTCGCTTTTATATTTATAGTTTTTTTGTTTTTAAATAATTTTATAAACTTAATAAATATTAGTTTAATTAGCATTTTTAACGCTAGCTTAACTTATTATTAATAATTTAAATTATTTTTAACTTATTTTATAATTTTTTAAATTATAGCTTAGTTTTTTATTTTTTTTTGCGTTTATTATAACAGTAGCTAACTTTTTTTTTTTTGTTTTTTAAAATATATAATACTTTTTTTTTAAAGCTTAATTTTGCTAGTTTACGTTTTATTAAACGCTAAAATTAATTTAGCGTTTAGCTTTGTTTAATAGTTAAATTTAAATAGCTAAAAAATATTTTGCTAATACAAATTAATTTTTAAGCTATATTAAACGTTATTTTTTGCAGTTTAAAAAAAAGTTATATTTAGCAAGCTAATTTATATTAATTATAACTTTATAACTTATATTTGTTATTTAAAATATTTAGTTTTTAAAATAGCTATTAAATACTTTTTTATTAAGCTTGCAGTTTTTTTATAATAGTTAAACAAAGGTATTAGTTAGTTTAAATAAATTATTTATATATTAAGTTATTATTTAACTTGTTTAACTAATTTTTTGCTTACTAATAAATTTATTTATGCTTTAATATTATATAACGCAATAGTTTTTATTTTAAAGTTATTTATTTATAATTATATTTTTTAATTAAATAATATTAATTTTTTTTAGCTATTTATTTTAATTAATAAAAAAAATAAAACTATTAAAAATTTTTTTAATAGTTTTGCTAGTTTTTTAAGTTATTTAAATTAAATAAGTTGTTGTTTGCTTTTTTTTTAGTTAACTAAACTTTGTTTATATTTGTTTGCTTTTTAAAACAGTTAATTATTTTATATTTTAGTTTATTATATTTAAAGCATATATTATTATTTTAATAAACTTTTTTTTTATTATTAGTTAACGCTTGTTTAAGTTAGCTAGCTGTTTTAATAGAATTAAGTTTATTAAAAGTTTGCTGCAAAGTTTTTGCAGCTAAATTATTAGCTTTAGCTTTAGCTTTATAATTAGCGTTAATTTTTTAGCGTTGCTAAAAAACGTATTTATAATTAAATATAGCTTTAGCTATTTTATTATAAAAACGTTTATAAGTTATATTTAAATTAATATTAGCTTTAAAAATTTTGCTGCTTAAGTTTATATTAATATAGCTTTAAAAAATTTAAAGCTATTTATTTTTAAGCAGTTTAAACTTTTAAACAAAGCTGTTAAACTAAAAAATAAATTAATAAATGTTATTATTTTTATTAAGCTTAAAATAAAAAGTTTTTAATTTTTTATAAGCTAAAATAGCTTAATTTAAATTATAATAAGCTGTTTTTAAAGTTTAAATTAATTTAGCAAGTTTATTAAATAAATGTTTAATAAAACAAAATTAAGTTTTAATAGATTTTTTAGCATTTTTTTTTAATAAAAACATTATATAACGTATATAGCTTTATTTAATACAAAAAATAATAAAGTTTTTTTTTAATTTATTAGCTAGTTTTTTAAGCTAGTTATTAAAAAAGTTTTTGTTGCTTATAAACTTATTTAAGTTTGCTTTTTAAATTTTTGTTTTTTTTTTATAGTTTTTGCTAACTATATTAATTAAATAGCTAATAAGTTTAAACATTTTTTATGCAGCTATATTTATAAATTTAAAGCTAATGCTGCTAAAAGCGTTACTTTTAATGTTTTTGTACTATTGTTTATTTAATAAAAGCGTATTAGCTTAATGCTAAATTTAAGCTTATAATTGTTTAATTAGCTAATAAAAACACTAAATTTTGTTTTAATTGTTTTTAGCTATAGTTTTTAATATAAATATTATTTGTTTTTTTTTTAATTTAAAAACGTTTAAAAAAACTTTTGTTTTCTGTTTTTTTTTTTTTTTTTAATTAACTAAATTAATATATTAATAGTTAGGTTTTTTAATAGCGTACTTTTTAGCGCTATATACAATTACAGTTTTACAAATCTTTTTAAGTTTATAATAAGTACTAAAAATTTTTTTTAAAGTAATATATAGTTGTATTAAATAGTTATATTTGTTTTTTTAATAATTACATATTAATTAAAAAAAAAAAGTAATGTTTTTATATTTTGCTTATTATAGCAAAAAATAAAGTTTTATATTTAATAAACGCTTAATAACAAAAATAAAAAAGCTTAAAATAGTGTTATAATTGTATAAAATGCTTTATAATATTGTATTAATGCTATAAACTAAAATTTTAAGCTAAAAAAAA